>JBAMHZ010459987.1:0-20537 GCA_037177395.1 Alpinia galanga | reverse complement strand
CAAATACAAGTATTTGGGCATCCGACTTGACCCTTTCTCTTCCCAAGTACAATCACACAGCACTCGTCTCACTTGACGGTTACTCCGCAACCTTGACCTTGCCTTCAAGCCTTTTTTTTTCTTGGCTCTCATCCCTTGGATGCATTCGAGCCCACGGCTCGTCTCCAATGCTATCCTTCACGTATGCCCGGCTCTCATCCCTCGGATGCATTCGAGCCTCCAGCTCGTCTCCAATGCCACCCTTTACGTATGCCTCGAAGTGCGCTTCCCTTAGCTCGTCCTTGCTGCCATGTCCACGGTCCCTCAGATGCACCATCCTTCACCGGACTCCGAAGTCATCAAGCTGTGTATCCTGTAATCCTGCATGACTCATATACACATATCAAATACAGGGAAAGTCTAACTTAAACCTTTTGCCCAAACACCAAAACTCAAAGTCATCCCAGACCATCTTGAGGCAAGATTGCTCCAACAGAATGTTATCCCTTAGAAAGCTTGGAACATGCATAAGTTAGTCAATTTCAATATGGATCAATTGAGTTGGATTTTTTTGTTAAATATAATCAATACATTCTATAGTTAGACAAGTTGTTGGCTAGATTTGAAGAGGTAAGGGGCGAGGGAGACAAAATAAGACTCTAAACTAATATAAAATATTGGTTTTACATATTTCTAATCTAATGGAGGATAAAATTCCATCAAGAAGTAGAGAATTGTTGGTTTTAAAGGGAAATTTTTTTAAAAAAGAGAGGATTGTATTGATTTAAAGAAATTCTTAAGGCAAGCTACCAAATTTACTTCAATTTCTTTTGTCAATATGATATTTTTAATATTTAATAAAGCACAATATGAACTTTCTTAGGATTTTTGAATATTTTTGTGTTATCTTGTATGAGGGATAGTTTTAAATATCTTATGTTTTGGCTTTTTTAGCAGTTATATTTTGACCATTTTCTTTTGATTCAATATGAAGGAAACTTCACTTTTTACTTTTTAATTTTGATGAATTGCATTACATAGAGTAGATGTTAAACACTAGCCCTATTCTTGTGTTCATTTATATACTCTCTCTCTAAGTACAGTATGTTACAACATAGCCTAACCATTATCTATGGCATTCTCAAGTTTTTGTTCAAATGGTTAATCACTTTGAATCCATCAATGAATGGATCCATCAATCCCAGATGAGAACGACGGATGGTTGTGTTAGTTTGCCAACCGGTGTTGAATTTTGATAAATCTCAATGAATGGATCATTCAAGATATTATGCTAATATTAGGTTATTCCCTTAAACGAATGTGTTACAGGGTGGACTGTAACGTCTTAATAAGGACCGCTATATCTTTATGAGAACTTAGGTGTGTATTAAATATGCAAGAGTTCTTACACTATAGGTTGGATAAAAATAAATATTATAGGAAGACTGATTGTTTACAATTTGAAATATGGAATATAGGAATGCTTACTGGTAAAACAATGGAAGTAGTAGATACTATGATTAAAATAAGAATTAATATTTTGTGTTTATAAGAGATAAAGTGGATAGGAGAGAAGGCAAAAATGATTGAGAACTCGGGTTTTAAGTTATGATACATAGGAAAGAGTAAAACACAAAGTAGAATAGCTATTGCTGTAAATAGTTCATTAAATGATGAAATAGCAGGAGTAATTAGAAAAGAGGATAGATCTATAGCTTTTAAGATAGTGATAGTGAAAGAAATTATTAATATAATTAGCCTATATACATCTTAAGTAGGATTAGATAAAAATACTAAAATTAAGTTTTAGGAAGATTTAGATGAGGTATTACAAAAAATTCCACCAAATGAAATAATTTTAATAGGAGGAGATCTAAATGGGTACATAAGAGTAAAAAATATAATATATAATAGGATGCATAAGGGCTATGGTTTTAAAACAAGTAATGAAAAAGAAAAAACTATATTATATTTTGCAATAGCATATGAACTTATACTAACTAATACATTTTTTAAGAAAAGAAAAAAATATTTGATCATGTTTAAAAGTGAAAATAATTAATCACAAATTGATTTTCTTATGGTGAGGCAGAAGGATAGAAAGATTTGTAAAAATGTTCCTAGAGAAAACTTAACTACCCAACATAAATTAGTAGTGTTGGATATGCACCTTAAACATAATATTACTAAAAGAAAAATATGTATAACTCCTAAAATTAAATGGTGGAAGTTAAAAGATGAAAAACAAAACATATTTAAAGATAAGGTAGGAGTACAAGTATTACAAGAGATACATAACGACTCAAATACAGTATAAGATAAGATAACATTAAAGTTAAAAATGGATGCAAAGGTAGGTAAGTCAAAAAAAATGCACACGACCAAGTAAAGAATCTTGATGGTGGAATGAGAAAGTACAGGAGAAAGTGAAAGAAAAATAAAAAGCCTATAAAGATGCACGTAAAAATTAAAAAAACTTTAAAAAGTATACAATGGCCAAAAAGGAGTCTAAAAAAGTAATGAGGTTAAGAATGAAACTTTTGAATGCCTATATCAACAATTGAATACAAAAGAAGGGAAAAAATATTTATAGAATAACTAAGACTAGAGAAAAAAAAAGACTAGAGATTTTGTCTAAATAAGATGCATTAAAGATGAATGTAATAGAGTATTAGTGGACAATGAGGAAATAAAAGAGCGATGGAAGAGGTATTTTTATCAACTTTTCAATGAATATTTAGGTGATCAAATTAACTTAGCTAATTTAAGTAGACCAAAAAAATATAGAAATTTAAATTTTTATCGTATAATTCAACCTTCAGAAGTAAAATAGACTTTAAATGGAATGCAAAATAGAAAAACAATTAGACTAGATGATATTTTGATAGAGATATGGTAAGTAAGCTATTGAATAGCTTACCAAGTTATTCAACTTGATATTGAAAACGAAAAAAATATCTTATTAGTAGATGATAAGTTCTCTAATTCCTTTATATAAAAACAAAGAATATATAAATTATAGGGTATTAAATTAATGAGTCATACCATGATACTATAGGAAAAAATTAATATAAAAAAGATTAAGAAAGGAGACTATAATGACTGAAAATCAATTTAGATTTATGCCAAAAAGATTGACAATAGAAGCTATATATTTTTTCAGATAACTAATTGAAAAATATCAAGAACGAAAATAAGATTTACATATGGTATTTATAGATTTTAAAAAAGCTTATGATAGAGTCTCAAGAGAAATTACATGGAGAATTCTAGAAAAGAAAAGTTTTAGTATAGCATATATTGAAATAATTAAAGATATGTATAAGGATGTAATGACAAGAGTGAAAATGTCATTAGGATTAATCGAAGTATTTTTTATAAAGATAGAGTTATATCAAAGATTAACTTTAAGTCTCTATCTTTTTACACTAATCATGAATGAACTCACTAGACACATCCAAAACATGGTAGTATGGTGTCTGTTATTTGCAAATGATATTATTTTGATAGATGAGATACGTGAAGGAGTAAATGATAAACTTGAATTTTGGAGGAAAATGCTAGAAGCGAAAAGTCTTACACTTAATAGAGTAAAAATAAAATATATGAAATTTAAATGTAATAATGTTAGATATAATGAGATAATTGTTAAGTTAGGAGATAATGAGTTGTCTATAACTAAAAGTTTTAAATATTTATAATTAATTTATAAAAGGATAGAGAAATTGAAAGAGGTCTTATATAGAATACAAGTAGAATGGTTGAAATGGAGGAGAGCATCAGGTTTTCTTTGTGACCTAAGGTACCTTTAAAACTTAAAGAGAAATTTTACAAAACGACAGTTGGACCTGCTATGTTATAAAGAGCTTGATGTTGGACTATGACTCGAGCATATGAGCAGAAAATGAGAGTTGCAGAGATGAAGATATTAAGATGATTGTATGGACATACAAGGATGGATAAAATAAGAAATGAGAGTATTAGAGTGAAAGTTGAGGTTGCACCTATTGAAAAAAAACTTCGAAAGACACATTTAAGATGGTACAAATATATACTTAGATGACCGATAAATGCTCCAATTAGGTGATGTGAAATTATTACAAATATACAAATCAAACAAGAAAGAGGAAGGCCAAAGAAGACTTGATTTGATTAGCAACGATAAAATAAAATAAAATCTAGATGATCATATAATAAGAGATATAATTCAATGGTGTAAGAGAATCTATATAGCTGACCCTACATAGTAGGATAAGATTTGTGATGCAGGTGCATTCAACAACTAACACCGCCTGCCTGTGCCCTCTAGCACGGGCGTGCCACATCCCAAACCTTAGCACAGAAGGTGTGCCCTCCAGAAGCTCCCACGGTTGCCTATTGTCCCCACCACGGCATGCCCATGGCCAAGCCCACAAGCGTGTTTAAATTTGTGGTGAAAAAAAGACATTCGGTGGGAACCACGGTTTGCTTGTGGTCCCCACCACGGCTGTGGAATGCCGTCGTCGAAACTTGGTTAAGTTAGGATTTTGATTGTTTTTGTTCATTTTTGAATTTTTTTTATTTATTTTGAACTTTTCTCCTTTCTTACTCTATTTAAACAGAGGCTAAGGCTCATGTAACTATTGAAGTTTGATTAATAAAAGTTTGCTTTCATTTAAACATAAAGGTAGTTCCTCTTTATTTACGAATTCCCTCGACTTTCTTTGCCCTTCTATTCTAACATTACATGTGGAAGGATTCTCATCTCACATCCACCTTGCATCACTTAGTATTAGAGCCCTAGATCCATAAAAGGTCGACAAGGATATGGTCATGATCGTGATAGGCAGGTTTCGACAGAGAAAGTCGCACCCAAGAATCAAAGTCCCCAAGAGACCATCGAGGATTTGTGGAGACAAGTCGCGAAGCTAACTCAGCACCTGGCTGCGTGAGATTTGGAAGACCGTGAGTAATAGATCGACACTGTACCTTGAGTTTTGGCAAACCATACCATCAAGACCACCATGGGCGTGTCGAACAGTATGGAGACCTTGAATTTCGCATCGATCACCCTGAGTTTTTTAACATCCTAATGCAGAAAATTTTATTGATTGACTTGATAAAGTTAAATAAATTTTTGATTTCAAAGAAGTTCCTGATCATGCCAAAGTAAAGCTAGTCGCCATTAAACTCAAGGGTCGAGCCTCAGTTTAGTGAGAATAACCCAAACGTTCACGTGAAAGACAAGATAAGGCCAAGATTATCGATTGGGACAAGATGAAGAAAAAGATAAAAGGTTATTTCCTTTTTTTTTTGTTATACTCAGTTGTTATTTCATCGTCTTCATACTTTGAGATAGGACACCCGATCAATAGACGAGTACACAGAGGAATTTTATTAGTTAATTGCTCGGAATGATTTATACGAGACTGAATAGCAGTTGGTAGCCCGATATTTAGGAGGTTTGCAATAGTCTGCAATAGTCTTTGCAAGACATTTTTAGTTTGCATTATCTTTGGATTGTTTCAAAAGCCTATCAGCACGCATTAGCGATTGAGAAGCAGCAGAGTCAAAGGATCGAAATTTTGAGTGATCAGCTGACACGCCAGGTTCTCCCTAAAACTACTCTTAAGTGTTTCCATTGTGGTGAACCAGGGTATAAGGCCTCTAAGTGCAAAAGATTCGCTAGCCAAAAGGGCAAAACCCTATTGAATGAAGAAGACATGGATGATGATGCGAAAGCGGTGACGACCTAGTTCACAATGAGGATGATGTTGATAAAGTGCTATATGGAGATGGACACGAGACGCTAGTTGTTCGCAAGAGTCTTCTCACTCCTAAGGATAAAACAAAACATGTATGGTTGATGAAGAACATCTTCCACACGACATACACCATTGAGGATAAGGTATGCAAGATAATTATCGATAGTGGTAGTTATGAAAATATTGTATCCAAGAAAATAGTGCAAAATTTATAGATAAAGACAGATCAACATCCGAGATTGTACAAGTTATCTAGGCTAAATAGAAAAAGCGAGGTAACAATGGAGTAAAGATGTCTCATTTTCTTTTCTATTGGCAATAGGTATCATGATAAGGCTTAGTGCAATGTTGTGGCGACAAATGCATGCCACATATTGTTGGGACGACCTTGGTAGTACGATTGCAGAGCTATCCATAATGGATGGAAGAACACCTATACCTTTTATATTGAAGGAAAGAAGATTATACTAGCATCTTAACAAAAGAATCCCACTCTTGTTTTGGTAACATCTAGCTCTATTCTTCTTTCTATGTCCCAATTTTTAGATATGGCCGTACAAGAGAAGGTTGTCTCTGCTTTGCTACTTGGCCCCAGCAACGTGCTAGACCCGTGTCTGGATTTACAGGTTGAGGATCAAGTCTACCTAATCAGAACTCGAGGACGAGTACTCTCCAACCTCGGATGTCTAATGCAGGTGTATCCAGCAACCAACACAGTCTGTCTGTACCCCTTGGTACAGGCGTGTCACATCCTAGATCTCAGCATGAAAAAGGCGTGCCCTCCAGAAGCTCCCACGATTTTCCTATGGTCCCCACCATGGCTTGCCTATGGCCAAGCCCACGAGTGTGTTCAAATTTGTAACAAAAAAAAAAGATATCTAATGGGAACCACGGCTTGCCTGTGGTCTCCACCATGGTCAGGCCGTGGTGCCCACCACAGTCATGGAATGCCGCCACCGAAACTTGATTAAGTTAGGGTTTTGATTGTTTTTGTTCATTTTTAAAATTTTCTTATTTGTTTTGAATTTTTCTCTTTTCCTATTCTATTTAAACACGGGCTAAGGCTCAGGTAAGCATTGAAGTTTAATTTATAATAGTTTGCTTTCGTTTAAACCTAGAGGCGGTTCCTCTTTATTTACGAATTTCCTCTTTCACTCTCTCTGCCCCTCTATTCTAACATTGCATGGATTCTCATTCCACATCCACCTTGCATCAGCTTGGTTGTTTGGTTGTTGTCGTTGTTGTTAGTCACTTTGGGTATTAAAATGAAATCATTTCCCAGTGCACCTCATGGGAAACTCCCAGCTCACGCTACAGTAAAATCAATATTTGTCTGTAAAAAAATTAGAAATTGAAGGATTTCTTGAGACAGTAGAGGCTCACTTCATGCAAGTAACTTCAAATTTTGCATATGATTCTGATGGATAATATGCACCCTCCTTCCTCACACACCCAGATCATTATGTTTCACCATGAGATCCTTCTTTCATTAACTCAATTTTGTGGCATATTTTTGGACTCAACAAGTCTAGTTACGAAATACAAATTACAAATCTTAAAATAATGTAGTTTTGAGGTCACTACCTCAGAATAGGTTTTGATCAAATTGGATGATGTAATTGTTTTATGCTAATCTCTTTCAGGGAGCTTCCGAATCCATGAACATGCCCGTGGCTTTTATCAGTGTTATTTTACTTCCTATTGCTGGAAATGCAGCTGATACTAGTGCAATAATGTTTGCCATGAAAGACAAACTTGTTAGTATTTAATAACATCAATTTTTGTCTCATTCGATTTCCCTGGATCTTGTTATTTCCAGTTGGTGATTTTATTGATTTGAATTTTTTTCTTCTGCAGGACATCACATTGGGTGTAGCTGTTGGATCATCTACACAGATATTAATGTTCATGGTGGATATGTGGCCTTAACAAGTTCTTAATTGTTTGAGCTTTGAACTTGAAAACTTGTCGCCATGGAACTGCATTTCCTTGACAGCAATCTCTAGCTTTGTTGTTCGGATAGCAAGCATGATATATTTATGGCCTTTTACTAATTTGCCTTCTCTATTATACTAATAATTTATTGCCTTTTACACGCACTTAAATATCCTTGAAGATTCTTTTACTTATTTTGCCCCTCTATTCATATTGCTTGTTTTCTATCTTATGTAGTCTAGATCATTGTTGCTTGTGTTCTTGGTTAATTTTTTTGTATGTTGTCCCTGCATTAATGTATTCTTTTACAACAATATAATCATAGTACAAGCTTTAGTATAGATCCCTTTCATTTTGTATGTGCTATTTATATTAGTACATATCAATTCCAAATCAATGATTTCTTCTTTGCTGGTATTGCAGATTCCTTTCTCTGTTGTAGTTGGTTGGATGATGGGAAAGCCAATGGACTTGAACTTTCAATTATTTGAAACGGCCACTCTGTTTATAACAGTATTGGTTGTAGCATTTCTGTTGCAGGTGTGTTATAGTTCTTGAATAGTTTTCTTATAAATTGATTTGTTCGTCTCTTTAATCTGTGTTCTTGTTATCTTGTTCTTTTTAGTATGAAGAGGTTCATTTTTTTCCTATCTACTGATAGATCTCATGTGGCTGCTATGGCCAATGCCCCCTAACAAAAATGATAATCTACTTCAATACACTTGCTTAACATATTGCTTTTAGAATTTCTTACACTGTAGAAGACCAATACTTGGATCATTTTCTGCAACAATTTTTCATATGTAATCTCCTGGTCATCCATAATCTTCTGGTTTGTGTATGCTGGCAGCAAGCTTGTCAGCATTTTCCCCTAAAGATACAATATAATAGAGGTGCATACAAAATCATAATTATATTGTCCAAGCTATATTTTTTTTCCTAAAGATATAATTTATATATTACAAGTGTATGCAAACTCAATGAAGAGGAGTCTTGGTGCAATGGTAAAATTGATACTTTATGATCTAGAGGTCACAGGTTCAAATCCTAGAAACAATCTCTTGTAAAAAAAAAAGAAGCAAGTAAGACTGCGTACAATGAATCCTTCACCGAGCTGCCCTAAACCACCTAAACTACCTAAACTAACTAACCTCAACATACCCAATCTTCTCAAGTTGGTCGGTGGGGGCAAAATTAGTCCTCGATTCTTTTAGTTTGTTTGGATTGATAAGATTGCCTAGCTAATCCACCAACCTACCCAAACCTCCTGATTCACTTGGCTAGCTTGATATACTTGCTTTGCTAGATTAAGTCTGCTCAAAGTGCGTCTGTACCACCCAACAAGTTTGACTTGCTTGGATTCCCCTACGCGTTTGATACACTTGAATTGACAGACCCAAGTGCTCACTCGGATCAATAAATCATTTCCCCACTCAAACTAACTGGATAGCTTGGCTGACCATATACACTGAAACTTATTGAACTGCCTAAATATACTAACCCCTCAAGCCTCTTAGTGCACTGTCCCACCTAGACAACTTGGCTTAATCATTCCACAGTGCCCAATTTTCCATCTAAGTCAATAAGCCCTTAGCCCTCCATCCTCATTTATGAGTCCTTTGGCCTCATTTGTGATCCTCCACCCCTCTCACCGCCTGCCTTCTACCCTCCTTGGAGAGAGGAAAATATTTTACCTTCCATATGCCAAGCATGTCAAAATTCTTTTCATTCTAAAAATTTTTTGGGTACAAATGTTTCTAGAAAAATATTTTACACAACCTAACATTTTAGGGGAAATGAACAAAAAGATAACAATGAGAAAGCATTCCATTTTGCTCACTTTAAAGTTTGAACTAGTAATCTAATCCATGACATTCAAGGGTAGACTTATGATGTATAATAGCTGTGGATGCTATGATAATTGTTGGTTTCCAAATTTCTGGTGGGAGAACAAATTTCAAATTAATGACTTTTTTCCCATATAACAATTTTCAGTTCGCTCCAGCTGAAGACATTAAAAATATTGTGCTTTTTCAGTCATCACGATTAATATTGCTTAACAATATGTCTTAGTAGAGGATGACAATCTCTTCAATGTCTTGGTGCTATATATTCTATTACTCTTTTGTACTTAATTTGATTTGGTTCAAGTATAACTTTATTACTTAATTAAAACTTTGCAGCATGATAGAAAATGGTAAACTTCGAGCAAAATTAGATAAACAATACAGCTTTACACAGCTTTCAACTAAATTTAGATCAACAATATTACTTCACATATGACATTTCTTGCAGGAAGGTACTTCAAACTATTTCAAGGGGTTGATGCTTATTTTATGCTACCTCATTATTGCTGCAAGCTTCTTTGTACATATTGATCCTGCACCAAGTAAGTGGATCATAACTTGCATTCAAGCCAATCTAAATAGAGACATGAACTGGAAAAGTTGTGCAATGATGGTATTGTTCTTCAGCTCTCACACAACAAAGTATGATGTCCCAAGTGAGTTTGGGCTTATCAGTTTTGCAGAATCTCACGTCATGTTTACCACAAAAATATTGCCATTTGTCAGCATCCATTAGGGCACATCATGTGTTTATCCATAGTCGGAAGTTGCAACAAACCTGATCATCTCCTCTTAGTTATGCTTGTCAACATTTGTGACAAGATGCATAGAGCATGCAAAATGATGCTAAATTTAGGAAACTGTGGATTAGAAGACTAACTCACGTAGATTGATAAATTCTCCATCAGTAAACGAATGGTTTTCATGCAGGTGATGATCCATGATTGAAGCTTCCGATATCTCTCTTTGCTTCAGTTCATATTGGATTTTGACAAGGTAATGCAGAACTCAACGCTGGAAGACATGGCAATATGGATAGTGAGCAAAATACCCAAAGGTTTTCTATATTTTCATGGATCTAGACCGCTCTGTATCCCAGCCATGACGCACAATAGGAATGGGGGTGTAGTTGTTTCAGATAAATTTTGTTGTAGTCATTTTTACGCAATCTTGATTGTAGGAGACGAACAAACAGCTTGCCAAGGCCCTCAAGATTGAGTGATTCCTCATGTATTTCTGTAAGATTGCTTCCACGCTCATAGGTCTTGTTATATCTTCAATGAAATTAGTTGAAATTCTACAAAGAGCAAGTTTTTGCCAAATTTAACTCGATTCGAGTTCTTCAGGTGAACATTGTTTCCTCGTTAATTCATGTTCCTGTTAAATTCCTTTGGTTTCTTTCAAGATTTTCGCTAATTGTGTGCGTGAACATGATTGCCAAAAATTGTTACCAATATTGTTCTTAAAATTAGAAGTAGAATTGGTGCTTTTAAAGTTGTCAATATGGTTCACATTCCATTGCAAAAAGTCATTGAACTAGAACTCCAATTCAGACTCAACTACTTGCAGCGCCAGCACCTATAGAGATTGACTTGTATTGTGCACCAACTATAGAGATTTTGCCCCACTATAACATGATGTTGTTATTTGTATCTTTCATCCAACTAAACCATGTGTTATAAGGGACAGATTCCATGAGAGAAAAAAAAACAAACAAACAAACATCTACAATACAATCCATTAAGATAAACATTCAGAAACATAAACACAACTAGTTAAAGAGCACTAACTTTTGATACAATCCATTAAGGTAAACATTCAAAAAATAACATAACTAAGGTAAATGCCTTAATTTGAAGTGGAATCCTTTGGCTTTAACACTTGCATCAGCAAATGATGAATTTTCTTTTCTGATAAATCCCATGTCTACTACTAGTATCTTATTGAAATATGTATAAGAGAGTTACATATACAGCAGATGACAAGCACAGGGTGAAGAACATAATCTGAACAGATAACCTTTATGTCCTAATGTAGCAACTAAAAAACCAGTTGACTATTAACATATCTAGAGTTCAATTTCTCAATCCACAGCTGGCTCTTCCACTAGAGAATTCAGGAATGCTAGAATGAATTCATATTTAATGTTTCTATCAAGAAAATAAATTATAAGAAGAGTAGAGATACACTATCCTGTATGAGGCAGGATTGGGAGTTTGATGTGGAATTGAATTACATAAAATTTAAGCTGTTTGGGGTTACTGGCTCATTTTTCAAAACGAGGGCAAGAATAAATGTTATGCTTCCTACTTTAATTGTGATGCAAATCCACTACGCAACACTCATCTTGGCGGTTTGGCTTCGCTGGGCTCGAGATACCAACAAAACATAGTCCTGCAAGCCACATAATTCAATTATTAAGATTTAGTAAAACATAAAGACAGAAAGTTGGAATTTGTAACTTGTGAACACAAGAGAACTCCAAAAATGTACAGGTGGTGGACTGAAGACTTTCAATGTATGTCTATTAGTTAGAAAGATGAAAGAGTAAGAATTGTTAACTAAGAAACTTTACTTTTCTGCTCAGAATTAGAGGAATTAATTTTTGAAGAAAAGAAATGACCAGGTCCCTTCAATTTGCCTTTCCTTCCAATTCTGAAAATGGAAAATTTCTTTACTTCATATCCTTCAGACTTTCCTCTTAAAGCAGCATTCAGTTAGTAACTAGTCTATTTTTTGGTACTGGGAAGTATGTTGCTCATGGTCTTCAAGTAGCCAAAGGTAACAATTAAAGTAGTCATTCAATTGCCTTAAAATTGTTTTGGCTGCCATTCAGACTTTTTCTCATTCAGTTGCCTACATTTTTTTTATGGGGGAAAAGGAAGAGTGAACTTCAAATTTCCTATAAAGTTGCATGACAGATTTACCGGTGGAGAAAACCAAGTGTATGCAGTGAACGTTCAGACTCCTCATTTTAGCCTTACTGAACAGTCAAACTTGTGTATCATCCATCCACTATCAGATCTCGTATGAGAAGTAGACCAGGTAAGCAGGAAGGCCAGAACTGTCACTGGCAAGAACTACATTCTCCTCTACAAAAGGGAGAAAATATACCTGTGCAATAGCCTGTGCGCAAAGCTTCCCCGATAAAACAGCACCCTCCATAGAAGCCAAGTATTTCTGTTTGGTATAGTCACCAGCCAGGTAGAAACCCTCAACTGGAGATCTTTGCAAAGGGCGGCATGGCTCACAACCTGGAATAGTCTTGTAAACAGATCTGCAATAAAATGCATGCTAGGTTTATGCCCATATTAAATCTGAAAGTTATTTCCAACATGGTAATAAGAGTTTAACATGTCGTATCTTCCCATATTTTAGTTATTAGTATCTTTCAATTTTAGCTCAAAATAATTTCCTCTCATTTCAACATGGCAAAGTTATTGCCATGTGACCTAAAGGCCATGGTTCAAATCATAGAAATAACCTTTTGTAAAGAAAATAAAATTGTGTACAATAAACTCTTCCTCGGACTCCGCATTAGCGGGAGCTTCATGCATCGGATTGTCTTTTTTTTTCATCTTATTTTTTATGATTACTCAGATTTCCAAACTATGGAAAGCATAACTAATTATTAGAAAAATATGCTCTACCTCTATAGCTCACCTAGGTGTTTTTACCACATGATACTTTAGGATCCTAGCTTTACTTTGATCTGCAGCAATTTCATCAGGAAATAGCTTCGAAAGTTCTTTCATTGTGGCATCAATTATCTCTTGGTCAGTGCGTGAGATCCATTCTTCGGCAGGAGCGAAAACTAATTCTAGCATGGAATGATTGGGGTCATAGTATTCCTGTATGAAAAATAAGTTAATGGTGTAGACAAAATAAAATTTATGATTCTAGAAAAGTTGTTGAGCCAGGACATGCAAATTAGGAAGTATTTTCTTCAAGCGAAAAGTATCGAAAATTGAAAACATAGTACAATAGCTATCTAAGCCTATATCACTCATACATCAAAAAACTTGTATCAAATCTCAAAATGACTAGATGCACAATTCACATCATGCACTGTGTTTATCCCAACTATGTTCTATGATAAAAGCAATGCACGAGTGATTGTCTATTAGAAAATCTATATTAAGTATCGTGAGACAAGAAAAAAGAGTATGGAGTTTCTTTTGGAAGTTTATTGCCATCATTTAAAATGCAAATTCAGAAGTATTGCTAGGAATCAGTTTGCAATACTTAAACAATTAGATTCCTCTTTTCTACTTTGTAAAAGGTATCCTAGTCATCAAATTTTTAACTAAATACTCAAGGTAAAACAGAAAAGGCAGGGAAATTGCCAGTGTAGCTTCCATTACACTGGAACCAGCTAACTCAGCAGTCAGTTCGGTATGCTCAGATGTTTACATGACCAAGTATTCTATTCAAGCACTAAAAACAGGAAAGTTGAATGTCGACTATTTTAGTGCATGAATAAAACAATTTATATAACACTAAAGCTAAATCTGAGTCTCATTCTAATTACCATCAACACTGTTACCTTGCATGTGACTGACATGTCTGCATAAACACTCAAAAGTTGACTCCTGGAAGAAAAATGTTGAGGATAATATTAGACAAGAAACAAGGAAGTGCTTACACAAAACTTACATGTCCAAAATTTTCAAAAATGGGTTTACAAAAGAGTTCAAAAGATAGAAAAGGAAGAAGAAGAGAGTTTCAAGTTCAAGACATCTAAAATTTAAAAGGAAATTGTGACAGTTAATATACTTGCATAAAATTATATCTTGAGATAAAAATAGTGGAGGTACCATGTGCAAATGCTTTATATGGAGTTGTGAGCCAAATACATTACAGATCCAGCTCCTGTGCAACACATGAGAGAGGTAATTATTTTGAACAATTGGTCACACACTCCAGTATTCTAATTTCATCCCAAGTGGTGAACCTATTTGTGACCCAGTGGATCCTGGTAAATTAGTGTATCAAAATAGTGCAATTTCTAACTAGAGAATTTGTATAAAGTAAGCAGTGTTCTCTCTTCAGCAGCAGTAGCTTTAGGATTGTTGATTGTTATGAGTCAAGAAACCATCATTCCAATCCATTGACAACCAACTATACAAGATCTTGAGGCTTATTTGTTGCAGAAGATGGTCCTTAAGCAACAACAAAGAACATAAAAATCATAATTTATAAACTTTTGTCCAAGCAATGTTTGTGGGTACCTGCTAAACAATAGATTGTCATAGGTGTTCAGTTTTCTGTCAAACCTGAAACATTAAAGAATCATTAGCGAGCTCTCAATAAATGCATAGAAGTATAAAATAAGCAATAATTTAAATTAAATATCTTTCAAATAGTCAGTGGTTCTATTCAGCATGAATGTATAAGATTGTATACAAACACAATAATTATAAAACATTGAGCTCCTACAACTGATCACTAACCAAATGTGGACATTGATTACTGGGACTCCCACCAACTTCTCCAGCTTCTTGAAGTAGGATATTCCCTTCCACTCATTAGGCAAAAGGAGCTTCAAAATATCAACTGATAAACAAGTATTATCCAATGTTCCAATATATGCAAGCAAGCCGATAATGGGAAAACTGCAGGGTTTCACTAATCAAGGAAAAGAGGCAAACTACATTATACCGGGTGTGGCAATTACATAAGCATCTCCATTAATTATTTCTCCACTGGTAAGCAAAAAATGCTTCACGGTTCCATCAGGATTTAACTCAATTTTCTGAATTCGTGAATTAAGCAGAACTTCACCACCCAATGACCGAACGTGTTCAACGATTGGCATGCATAATCTTTCAGGAGGATTACCATCTAAAAAAGCCATCTTCGAGCCATGCTTTTCCTGGAAATCCAAAACACAGCTTTTTTATCACAATTTCTAATGGCATAAAAATATTTAAGATTCTATTAGACTAGAATTCTTGTGTGTTGACACTTGACACAAACATCTACCTATGCATCCAAGTAATGCATTAAAGATTTCAGGACGGGATTAAGATTTGGAATGAAAGGATGCTGCCATCCTACAGGTACAGGAAAATTAAATAAATTCAACTTAAAGAACTTTGCATGGAAAAAGGCATACCTGAAGAAAACGGTTCAAGGCAATTAAAATACATTGCATGGAGAGCTCATCAGGGTCTATAAAGTTGAGTGCTTTTGACATAGCAATGAAAATTTCATCATTGACTCGGTCTGGCACACCCTAAAATAGCCACATAAATACATTTTATAAGCATGATCCATGGAAGAAAGCAAAAACTAGTCATTCTCACTTAATTGTGATAATTTTTCAGACTAACGAAAAGCACTGAAAAGAAAAGCAAAGAGCAACTATGCAAGCAAAGCTGTCTAATTTATGGGATGACAACACATTTCATTCAGAGATCTTAAAACATATGCATATCAGAAGAGATACCATCTGTACTTGATTTTTATCATGCACATTCATGCAGGAAGTATGCCAACAGATCACATGGGTGGGTCATGCATTTATCAAATCGTATTCAGTTTTATGAAGAGTATGCAATATTTTTTTAAGTTTCGGCAGGTTAATAATTCATCATTAAGTTTATTGTATTCATTTGGCCTCATAATTCTTCAAGACATGTCCCAATAATCTATCTGAACACATGATAGGCAAACTGACATCTAGCAAGGCATCATCTCAACATTCTAAAGCCTTGAATGCAGCAGTTGTAAATTTTGATCTACACATCCATTGTTCTAGAAATAAATTCAATCATAAAAAAAGATAACTTGCATTCATAATTTGCAGTGAGAACAATGAGTAACACTAGCTATATATGAACTAATTAAGTGGAAGTATAACCTGCTTCTTCATCCATTCTGTAACAGTCAAACCATCTTGAGCCTCAACATAAGCTTGCCCACCTATCATTGCTGGCAAAAGTCCAATAGCAAAGCGTACTTTCTCAGGCCAAGTCAGCATTTCATTATTTCTCAAAATTGCAAATATTCCTGCCAAATAGGATACAATCATTGTCAACCTGCTAATGGATGAAGATTTTTCATGTAAATTATACAATCTAATTTGTAATAACAATGTCAAATCATAAATCACAAATAGGGTGACATTTTTTATCAAGTTTAGAATAACTGACCATTCAATCAATTTTTAACATGGTGTCAGTTTATCAGAGCACTGGTCGTGAATCCTAGCCCAAGTCATATTATTCTCATGGAATGTGTCTCATTTAATTGCTCATCATGGACTTGTTTGTGCATTTTATGTTTTACGCTCTCTTGAAATTCAATACACAAAGCTTAAGCATAAAGGGATATAAAACCAAAATAAGTGTGGTCTCCATTATTCTGCTCCACAGCTTAATCATATGGGATATTAAACCAAAATATTGATTACGCTATTCTGATCAAACATGTTTTGAGTTCCATTTTTCATTATGCATTAAGAAATAATAATTCATCTTTAAAACCCCAGTTAAAAATTTCAGTTCCGTTGAGTTTTTGGCAATTACAAAATAAATAGGAAATCATCATATTATTTAATACCTCATTTGGTAAAGAGTAAAAAAAATTCAAATTATACATGTTTCATTCTGAACATATGATAAACTGCAATATAGTTGTTGGGCCTGAATACCTACTACTCAACCAAGTAATGTGGTAGTATGCAACTGAATAAAACTAGCACATACTATTAGGATGAATCAAGAAATTCTAGTAGGCACAATGGAAAATTTTCAACACACCAATACCAAATTTTACATGGATCATTTGCAAAAGCAAGGTAAAATACCACAGGAAGAAGAATCCACTAATCAGCGAATTCTCACAGATTGAATGGTCACACCCTTTGGCCTTCTTTCATCCTCACATAGGTTTTTCTCCTCTATTAATTCTAGAAAAGCACCAAATCAACGCTGCTACATTAACACTACTGTACTGGAAAATTTGCTGACCTATTTTAAGCCCATGATGGGCCAATTGGCTCAGTCCAATGCAAAACATGATTTGACCTTAGTCAGGTCTGGTGAAAAACATCATGGACCTACAGTGCATATTGGCTTTGTCTAGCTATGGTGAAAAACACCGCATGCACCTGCAACGCATGCTTCCAATTACAGGGACACTACATGGAACTACACTGTGCAGTACAGGCCCACTTGAGCAGGAGAAATGCTGTCACCCAACATTAATAAATGTTTAATTCTATTCGGTCTATGACATTCTACTGAGTTTTGGCTCCACGCTCTAAAAGAGTTGTATGATTATACTAAATTAATAGGATAATGAATGCAACACTTATAGAGTTTCAACTCCTCTTTCTAAAAGGGGTTGTCATATTACTAATATTAAATTGACGAGATAATAAATGCAACATTTATATTATAGAGCGTTGGCTCCATGCTCAAGAAGGGCCCTTGGGTCTTTTTTAGTATTTGTAAGCTTCGGCTATTTTACATGAGATGACTATTTCACTATATGAATTGCAAGTCATTCATCCTTTCGTTTGTGAGATGCATCTCTAGATCGATTGTAGGTCATTCATCCTTATATATTTATATGATGCATTTTGTTTTAGGTGGATTCAAGATGGTTCACCTGATGTATATACAATATGTCTTTATTGGATGGATTGCAAAGTACTCACCCTATAATATTTATATGATGCACTTTATTTTGGATAAATTGAGGGTTGTTCATGCCTATATTATGCATTTTTTACTAAGCTGATTGTAGGTCATTTGCCCCCTACATAATATATATATGTGGATTCCTTGATAATTAAATGAAGTGGATTCCTCGATACTTAAATGAAGAATATTTGTAAGAGTACAAAAGAGATAATATGAGAAATTTGTAATAAGAGATTAATGTGGTTAAGTTCAGAAAATGATGACCATGACTTTTTACTGTTAGATTTTGCAATGAGATATATTATTTTTACATCATGCACTTCTCTTTTATACCTACTTTGCATTTTTATACCTACATTCTATAGTATTTGACCTCCAAGTTATTTGCTGAGATTTATGCATACTAGCGGTGAAAGATTACTTGCTAAGATTTATGCACAGCGGTGGTGAAGTTTCTTCAGAGGTATGCATTTATTTAGTTGTTATTTATATTTTTGCTTTGGCACTATTGTAGTTCACACATAGTAAGTGAAGTTAACTTAATAATAAGCCCAGATTGTGTGGAGCATGACAATGTGACTCAATATAAATTGGAATACAGCTATATTTAATTATCAGTTTTCCCAATTACCAGCCCTATCATAATATGCTAAAGCCTGCCCCAAAGAGTCGGGAGTAACTCAGCTTGATAATAATGATGATTATGGCATGCTAAATGTTCATCATGTTATATCTTGTTTCCCATTTGCTGTTGCCTAAACTTTTCATGACGCTGAATGCATTTGTTAACTATGGGATGCAATTTCCTAGAGAATACTTTTGCAATTCAGAGTCTCATGATGAGACACCATTAAACATACCATTGAGAGGTGCAGGAAGAACCTCTGGAAAGTCAAATTTGCAAAATTCTCCTGGTTTGTTTGGCATAGCAAAAATCATGGAGTGTTCCTTCCATTGCAAGCGATCATTGATCCCAAGTTCCCCAAACAAGTTTTGCATATTTGGATATGCTCCAACTTCAAGAAAACAAGGATGAAATTAGTGAAGCAGTAATGGATACATTATTCTCTATGCTAAAGGTGCAAAAAACTACAATTAAATAGCTAAACTAGTTGGATTTAACAGTTAATATAAACAAAACACAAAAGCATCCACTAAACAACTAGATTTTGTTGGGAATTTCATAATCATAAACAGTAATTATAGATACTGTACTGGCAAATTCCAGAAGTAAAACAAAAGCATTTGTGTGTCTTATGTGCAGTTTCCTTGGTGTCATTGAGTCTCCATTTTGAACTAACTCATGTGAAGCTACATTGAACTTATCTGTTGTTATCAGAAATAAGTTTCACACTTCTTTTAACAAGATACAGACTTTCTTTCTTTTAACAAGAACCAGACTTTCTTTAACTGTGAAGCAAATTATCGATGAGGACACTATAACATCATGGAGACCCACTTAAGATGCAAGCACTATATACATCTTAAATTGGTTGTACATAGTGCTTTCACCTTAAGTGGGCTGTATTAGTTGAGGAACTTAAACTAATGTCTCTTGACATATTCTAGTTGCCACTGTAAAGATGGGGGACTACCTTTCTATAATTTCAATATCATTTTTTTTTGTCAACTTGATCAAATAACCATTTGAGGAGTACAAAATCTGTAATTGAGATGGGAACAAAAGCTTACTATGCTGTTAACATATATGTAAATGTGCACAATAATGAGTGCAACCAAAAAATCATAGCTGTGTCATCTGGTTTTGGTAAACATGAAATTAAACTTTTGAGTCATGCTAGAGTTTGTCTCTGATCGGAGTGATACAATTTCACTAACATATCATATTGTGTAGATATGGTTTATACACAATTTTTTTAAAATATAAGTGTGTTTAATTATAAAGTCATTTTTATTCAATTTGATCATTACAAAAATTCAATATTAGATTTATATTTCAGGTGATGTCTGTTGGATTCATGGCCATGGAGGTTGGCCTCTAGCTTCAACAAATTATTAAAAAAAAAAAAAAGGCTTGGCCATGGGCATGCCCTCCAGAAGCTCCCACAATTGTTAAAATAGAAGATAATAAATTTTCTATAATCGAAAGTTTTAAATATTTAGGATCATTTGTACAAACAGATGGAGGAATTGAGAAAGATGTTTTATTTATTTATTTATTTATTTTGGAACTAGAGAAAGATGTTTTACATAGAATACAAGTAGGATAGTTGAAATTTAAAGGAGCATCGAGTGCTCTTTGTAATCATAAAGTACAAGGGAAGTTTTATAAAATGGCAGTTAGACTTGCTATGTTATATGGAATTGAATGTTAGGCTATGACTTGAGCACATAAGCAGAAGATGAAAATTCCAGAG
>JBAMHZ010459778.1:0-20539 GCA_037177395.1 Alpinia galanga | reverse complement strand
CAATTGAATTCCGGTCCAACTGCACTGAAAATTTAACTTTGGTTCGACTGAAGTAACGGCAATCCTAACGGATGACTAAATTATAATTCTCATTGCTTCGATAGATACTCTAGTGATATAAAACGATAGAAAAATTAGGGCACACTTGCCGCGCGCAGGAACATACACCCAAGATATTATAAATCTAAAACAAAGATCGTTTTTTTGTTTTATGTTATGTTCCAAATGGAGCGTCTCTCTCGCACTCCTCCCACTTTTAACCCACTTTTAACTGTTTTCAATAGCTCGACCGTGCCCTAAGCAGGTACCATTACCCCGATACCGAAAGAGCAGAGAATCGAAGGAAACTCTGGAGCACATTCTCGCTCGCGGCGTTCTCCGATCCGTCGTCTTCCCTGCCCACGGCTATTGCGTTGCCTTCCACCTCGCTTCCGATGGGCTCCTGCGAGGAGGAGATCTCTATGTATTCGATCGAGGCGCCGTGACCTGGGATCTGGTATCTTCCCCTCTGTTAGCCCATGGGTTGTGCCTGTGGCAAGCCCTTGGCCGTCGAAGACGGTCGAAGGAGGAGCCCTCGAGCGAGGTCGCCCCTCCAACCTCTGGCGGCGGTAGGGGCCTTGCAGGTCGATGCGCCGGCCAAGAGATCATCGGCGACGTCTTTATCCGTGTCGTCCTTGAAGCGCGAGGAGGTAGTCTCTGTTAGAATGGACACAGGCGTGGAGGTGGCGGCGGCGGGGAAGAAGGTAGCGAATGGGCCGGTTCGAGCTAATTGGTCGGATGCTGAGATGAGGCGAGTCACAGAGAGACCGGCGCAACGGAAACATCCGATGCATGTGTTCGGCAGTGTTGCCAAGGCCGTCGAAGGAGAGCAGGTGGCAGCTGGGTGGCCAGCTTGGCTGGCTACGGTGGCTGCAGAGGCAATTATAGGTTGGGTGCCACGCAAGGCCGATTCATTCGAGAAGCTCGATAAAGTAAGTTTTCTTCTTTGGCCTTGGTATCACTTCTTGTCGTTACTTTCGTCGGTAGTAAAAAATGGTCACGTTTGACTTTCTAATATAATAGTCATTCATCAAGTTTTTTTTTTTTTTTTTTTGCTTTCTATTGTAACAAAGTTACTAGGCGGTCTAAACGTCCTTGGAGCTTGAATACTGTGCAACATTTGACTATGATCTGGTGGAGTACGTTTAGTCGGATTTGTGTAGTATGTTCTTTACGCACTTGAAATCTACTGAGGCCAATTCAATAATTGGTTGATTGCGCAGTTGTCCCAGTCATAGGCTGAACTCCATAAAATTTGTAGGAAGAAGGATTAGTTAGATGTTTCGATAGTTCAATAACTAAATGAAAATATGTTCTATTGTGTATGCCTAATTTATAAATTAAATTTTAACCAGAAATATACTATACCCTACTCATTCCCTGCTGTGTTTTTAAATGGAGATGACATCGGATGTCATTCTTGTCATCACTTCTATTGTATTGGATATTACTGTCATGCTCATTTGACTTGTCAGAATTAAAGAGGAAAACCATCGTGATGGAAGGAAGGGATACATATAAAATAGATATCTATTAAAGCATCATATTCGTTGTCTCTGTGTTCCATTGGATTTACACAAAAGACCATCTAGTTTTGCTTGTAACATATCATAAGAGTTTACTTCGACCTGTTTCATTTCTCAAACAATCAGCATTCCTATTTATATTTTTGGGGAAGCCTCAACTTTAAGAAGATTGGAAGCTCAAAAATAGAGACAAAAGATAATAGTGCTCTGTGTTATTACATCATTTGTTCTGTTTATGAGTGACAGCAATTAAATAAATTAATGTGTATGATTCATGATGTAGACTGAAACCATTAAATTGAAATGACTTGTTTTATTTGGTGTAATATAAATATTTGGGTTATTAAGTTGGTAAAAAGACAATCTTTTCCTTCATGCCTACCTTAGGTTGTGATATAATATAAATATTTGGGGTTATTTAGTTGTTTTTTTGCCTTCCTGTCTGCGTTCCTCAAACTGATAAAGTGTCAGCTTCTACTTTTTCTCTTGCTCTTTGGTACTGGTTTGATCTACTAATAGGTGTCTAAGGTCTCTCAGCTATTGGTCCCAACATTCCTCTCCCTCTAGATATTAGTGATGCTGATGAAGTTGAGCTTTGTATTTCAATTCTGCATACCTCATATTGCCGCTTTTGGTTACATGCCAAGATCCCCTCTTCAGGATTGACCAAGTTGTCTACATTTTTCCTGTATACTTTGCATTTGTTGTTTTTGTTTTTGTTTTCCTTTCAGATCTTTAACACTACCTATCATAATCTGCTATTGTGAGGATTAACTTTTTCTTTGGTTGATTCCCTTGGAAACCATATGTTGTGAGACTACAAATTAAAGTGTCACTTTCTAGGCAACTAAGGGAAATAGCAGAAGAAATGAAATTGGTAGGGGGAAAAATTAGCAAAAATGGATAGGAAAAGGTTCCCTTTGTATGTGATTTATTGGAAGGAAAGAAAAAGTAGAATTTTTAAATTTTTTAAAGCATAAGAAAAATTGATATTTCAAAAAAAAAATTGATGTGAATTTTACCAGAGTATCCAGTCAAAATTGTGCATAATAGTATTTCTGCCTGACTTGGGCGGGAGCAAAATGTAGACTTCAGTGGCTGATTGCTACATTTACAGGAATTGGAGATATATAAATTGTTATGTAAATGTGAGAAAATTAAAAACATACTAAGAAATGTCCATTAAATTTCCTTGAGGAAAGCAAACCATTTTCAACGTTCAGACAAATTTTATATGCAATTTATGTTGATTAAGCAACCATGCATGCAGTAACATAGCTCGTAACAAACTTCCACACCATAAGTTTATCAGAGTGAAATTGTTCATATCACTTTTAAGAGTTACATAAGTAATATATGTTTAACAAAGTTAACTTACCACATTCCTAAACTAGGTTAATTTTCAGATTGTATATTTGTAATTTTCTTGTTTTATCATCTTGCCACCTGACTTTGTTAGAACCTGTTTAATGTTTCCCACAAAGTGGGGTAGCGAGAATGTAATATTATATGTTTATCAAGCCATGTCTGAGCTATGGGATAAAAGAAACCATGAGTAGGAAAAATAACAGGCCTAACTTGTGAACTATAACTGACCTTTATTAATGTAGAATATCTTTTTTATTTGAATCTTAGACTACAATATTGGAAATTGTGACATCATATTATTGTCACAATGTCACTATTTTTCTATCTTATCAACTGGATACTCTTTTTCATATGTTTTATTAATATATTTGTAGTAATGTTGCATTTCATTTTTTTAGATTGGCCAAGGAACATATAGTACTGTATACAGAGCACGAGATCTTGACAATAAAAAGATTGTTGCTTTAAAGAAAGTCCGGTTTGACAATTTGGAGCCTGAAAGTGTAAAGTTCATGGCTAGGGAGATTCTCATTCTGCGGAGACTTAATCATCCAAATATAGTGAAGCTGGAAGGTTTGGTAACATCACGCATGTCTTGCAGTTTATACCTTGTTTTTGAGTATATGGAACATGACCTTGCTGGCCTGGCTTCTTCCCCTGGGCTAAAGTTCAGTGAACCCCAGGTGACTCAGAGTTAATAATTTATTATCTGTTAGATACTTGATGATACACATCATTTCTGTATGCAATGAAGAGTCATTGTTTGGTTACTGGATGAGTACTTGATCTTTTCAATTCATTGATGAACATTAGATGTATTTATAAAGCATCTCTCAATTTAAGGTCGTTTCTTTTGGCTGTTTCAAACTTGCTATATCATTGCCAATTTCTTTTGTTTATTCTACAGGTTAAATGTTACATGCAACAACTTTTACATGCTCTTGATCATTGTCACAATCATGAAATTCTGCACCGGGATATCAAGGGTTCCAATCTCTTAATAGACAACAGTGGCATTTTAAAAATTGCGGATTTTGGCTTGGCAAGTTTCTTTGATCCTGAGCAACGACTTCCATTAACTAGCCGTGTAGTTACCCTTTGGTATAGACCGCCAGAACTTTTGCTAGGAGCCACTAATTATGGGGTTGCTGTTGACTTATGGAGTGCTGGATGCATTCTTGCAGAACTATATGCAAGCAAACCTATTATGCCAGGACGAACAGAGGCAAGTAACTTTGTGTCTCATGCTGATTTGATCCCTGAGTTTTTATGATATCATACATCTTATGGGACTACAAGCTTTTTCTTTATTGACATTGTGGTTATTATTTTGTCTTTCATTCCACTTTGCAGCCCCATTATCATCAAACATCATTATTATGTTTTCTTCTTACTCTTTTGTGATTTGTGGTAAATATGATTTGATTTTAAAAATTAAAGGTTTAAAGATAAATAGAACAAACATTAAATATGTGAAATGTAGTTTTAATAACAAGAAAAAGATTGATGAAATAATTAAAATAAATGAAAATAAAATTCCTATTGGCATGATATGCAATCTTGTAATATGGGCGGCATGGTTGAAAAGTACCATTCTGATAAATTACGAAAATGTACTGAAATTTATTGGTATGGCAGTATGAGTAATCTCTCCCGTGCCTCTTGTGCAGATCATAGCAATGAGTCTTGTGTCGTGCTGACACTCGCCATGCCTTGGCAGATATCGAGATGAATTTAAGTAATGTTTCTTATGTTTGTATAACTTGTTTATTGAAATTTTAATTTAATTGATTTTCTAATTTTTTTATAGTTTTATTTTGTAAGCAAACAAAGTAGTGAAAGAAGATTGTAAGAGTAAATTTTTTATAAATTTATTCAATAAAAATTGAAGAAAGAATGAGTAAAATTATTTTTAATTTAATTACTACTTGATATGGTTTTATTAAAAAATATAAAATCTAAGTGAAAGAGCATTAAATATCTCAGCATGATTTTAGCACACGCCGATAAATGCCAAGCATTAGTGCACTGTAATATGACAAAATTTAATTCAATTAATTAACTAAATTACTATTTTTTTGCATGTAAAGAATAAGACTTATCTAAATTAATCTTAGCATACTTTGATTATTCTAAAGTGTGCCGAGTGTCATCACAATGCGGTGGCCAAAGCTTCAGCAAGCAAAAATGCTTCGGACCTTACCCCATAACTATGTACTCTTGGATTGAGTGACTTGGGTGCCATCATCACATGGTTCCCCAAACTCTAGCAAGCAATAATGCTTCGAACCTTACCCCAAACTATGCACTCTTGGATTGAATGACTTAGCTAGAGGAGGTGAATAGATGACTTAAATTTTTTATTAAAACACAACCAAAACAATGATTAATAACAAATGTATGTGCGTGATCTAGAGTGTTAAATACATAGCGTAAAATAAATAAGAAAGTAAAACACATGTTAATAAGTGAATTTTACATGGTTTAAAGTCTCCACTTCAACTCTACGCCTAAGACGCTTAAGTATAATCAAATACATTCATACCATTGCTTTAAAAGAGGCAATGAAATAAACATTTGCAAATCGAGCTAAACAACTCCAAGGCACCAATCTTAACCTAGATACTATAACAACATTGTGTAGATGTTTTGATATATGGTATTAGTGGTAAATTAGAGGTGGAAGGAAGAAAGAGATGAAAAAGAAAAAGAAAAAGATAAAACAACTATACAAGTAAGTTCAATATGTGTTTTCCATATAGAATGCTATGATTTTGATATGATCTTGTATGAAAACAAATTATAAAATAAAAAAAATAGCAACATTATTTCAATTTTAGCAAACCAAGGAGTGTCAAATGTTCACATGGAATGATACTCATTGACACAACGATATAGGAGATATTGTTTGAGTGCCGAATAATATTGAGTTCTGATAATTTATCGGAATGATATGTTTTGACTGTTTCACCCAGCATGATATGCGATATCAAACTATGGTTTAAGGTATGGATGGACAATTTAATAATTCCATGATTTCAATGATATTGCATCAATTTATTTGTGTGAGCACTAAGCATGTATCAAGATTGTGTTAAACACTTGAATTATCATCATGAGATTTCTACATCTAAGCACTTGTATTATTCAGTCATCATACAATAAACACTTAAATGAAGGAATCAAATCTGTACAATTTCAATTTACAAAAGAAAGAATCAAAAGATTGAAGTGTCCAAAGGAGGGGATTTGATTCAGTGCATATTTTTATAGACTGTACTTAACAATAAAATCAAAGTGGATCTATGCATGACAACCTTATTGGTTATATGGTTCATTAAAAGCTTACTAGATTCATCACAGTTTTATAGAAGAAATGATCTAGTTAAATTTCTAAACACCTGGTGGTCTAGCTTGTGTTTCGATTAGACTTGCATGCCTACGTTTCATCACTGTGAAAATCTTCCCTTTCCTTGTAGCTAGTGCAAGCAGAAGTGGTTGCATCCTTTACATTATTATTTTATACTTAATGTTTCCAAAATGTATTTTTATCTGGAAAAATTATGCTTGCATTATCTGTGGATCAGGAGCCAGATCACGTTTTATACAATCAAGATGGATAATAGGAATATAACTACCAGTGCCTTAAATTGTGTTTGATCAACTTAAACTAAGCATTGACCTGTTGACCTAAAAGACCATGAGCATAACATAATGCTTTACTATTTTCTTAATATCAGAGAGTTCTAGCTAAATTAAAGAAAATATTTTATTGTGATTGGCTAGGTGTCAACTTTAATTCCTATATCAAGTACCTCTGCTTTTGTGAAAAAAAAATCTGAACGCAACTATACGTTGCAATGGGACCTAACATCAACTAAGTACATATGCATATATTTCTGTTTGACAATTGGATCCCTTTTCTCAATTGGATGCAACTTTTATTGCATGACTTCTTCATGAAAAATGATAACTATGTTTTCCTTGCACTATTTTTTCAAGCTTTCCTGAGTTTTAATTGATCATATGTGTAGGTAGAACAGTTGCACAAAATATTTAAACTTTGTGGTTCACCTTCTGAAGAGTATTGGAGGAAATCTAGATTGCCCCATGCTACCATTTTTAAACCACAACAACCTTATAGACGATGTGTTGCTGAAACATTTAAGGACTTTCCTCCATCAGCTCTTACATTACTTGAAGTTCTTCTTTCAGTGGATCCTGCAGACCGCGGAACTGCTGCTTCTGCCCTAAAGAATGAGGTACTTTGTTACTTGAAAAAAATTCTTTGATTAATCTTGGCATTGTATAAGATAAACTAGTATTTCATTTTTGGTCTCTTTTCTTTTGTTTACACATTACAACTATTTGGTTGATGTTATGTCTTTCATAAATCAGCTTATTTTGGATTTTAGATTGTATGTTACATGGACGATGTAGTTCCTTCATTATTTTTTAATGTTAAATTCATTTCTGGTGACACATCACTGGAGTTTTTTTCCTTCACAAACTTACACTGATTTTCATGGCAATTGAGTGTCAATGTGGTTGATAACGCGCATTGCTTTAGTTTGAGACAAACAATGATGTCATGGCCAATGACTGATGTGGTGGCTGGATGATGTTGAATGGGAGATCTGCAAATAGAAGCACAGAGAAACAGATTTATGAATCAGATCAATCTACTAATCAAATTTGAATGGTGGATTTTGTGGTTATCCACTAGATCAGATCATGCTCATCCTTGTGCAAAATAGTGATTAGAGATTGTGTTGGAGTAGCTCTCTGAGCAGAGAGCTTGGTGCTTTCTACTAGGCTTCTTCTTGCAGGTGATGATGTTCAAAGGTAAAGGCTTTCAATCCAAGGGCTTTGGTGATTGGATAATAGGTGAGGGGAGTTTGTTGGGCTCTCGGAATGTGGGACTAGGGGAGGTGGGTGACTTCGATGGAGCTGGCTGGTACAAGGGGGATCTACCTTGGTGCAGATATTTGGATTTTGGAAGAGTTCAACCTCAAGAACCTGGACATAGGAATCACAAATCTGTGTAGTGTGCTAGCATGGCGACATGTTTGCTGCTTTGAGGGTAATTGTACAGATTGAAGCCCCCATTCTCCACCCAGGTAAGAGTTAGAGGTGATTGTTTGGGATGAATGTGGAAGAGTATGTTTTACACTGGCTTCCTCTTGAGGAGCCAACGTTGACACTTTCTTCCTCATCCAAGGTGCAAGAGGTAGGGAGGGAACTTTGCACCTAGATGTCGAACTTCTGCAAGAAAAGTGCCTTCATGAATTATCTACCTAGTGACAACTTCTCAACTTAATGGTGTGATGGAGGCAAAGATCCATATCAAAGTTCACTCCATCTCTTGCCAAAGGAGAATTTCAGAGGCAAAATCAATCACAAGTAGACTGACACATTGGTGGAGATGGTGGAAGAATGCTATAAAGCAGGAAGGGATCAGTAGATTAGTTGCTTTGGCTGTATAGAGATGGAATCTCCAATGAGGAGGGAAGAAACCGCTCGATTTAAATATGTGACTGAATAAAGTCAATTTTGGAGGAAAGGGGTAGTGAAGATCTATGAACTTCTGTGCAGAACAAATGCGGCACAGATCTTGTGGGCTAGAGATTTGGTATTAAGTGGGATGAGATATGGAGCAGCTTGAGTAGCAAGTGGCCATGATGCACGGGAGCATGCACTAAAGTGGAGATTACAATGCCCAAGAGGTCTAACTTCAAGCACCATTGGAGATAGAAAGATAGAAACTTTGGTCAATTTAGAGTTGCACACAGCAAAGGAGGAAATCAGTATCTAGAGATTCACTGTCAAAAGTGGGGAGGTGAGGTCACAGTCTCCATGCTAGCGACATACAGAAGGCGGTGGAGGTCAATCTAGAAAAAATCAGTAAAGAATCTATGTGAATTATGGTAAATAACTTCTCTATTTTTCTTTTCATTTTCAAAATTTCTTTTTTGGAAGACAAAACTTGAAATCTGAAAATTAGAAAAATCTCCTGTGAGCAAACAAACTTTTCGGGGGTTAGAGAGTGCAGATCTGAACATCCTTTTCAATGGGTTCTACTTTTCTCTGTCAATCTGAGTGATTGGCATATAAATTCCCTTTACCTTGTTAGATGCATCAATTTCTAGAACACCATTCTGTTTTCTGAGTGAATTGGTGCAGAAACTCTCTTTGCCTTGCTAGAAGTATTATTTTCTTCAATGTCATCTAATATAGACGTATATTATGGAGGTGGAATAATATCCATGTAGTTGACCCATAGTTGGGAGTAATGCCTTCATGAGTTTACTGTTTATTTGCAGTTCTTTACAATGGAGCCTCTTGCGTGTGATCCTTCAGGCTTGCCTAAGTATCCTCCAAGTAAAGAGTTTGATGCAAAGAGACGGGAAGAGGAAACTCGAAGGTATGTACCCCCTGCTGATATAGATTTTATGTCATTGTATTCTTTTGGTATTTACACCTTAATTTAGGGTGCTATCTAATCTCTTAGTACAAGTAGTGATGTTTGACTGAAATTGTAGAAGAGCTGTGTTTATGCAAAACCAAGCGCAAGCTCAGTAATATTCAAGCTTGTTTATGGTCAAGTTTCAGCTAGACCTTTTCAGAGTTGGAGTCAGACATCTCAAAGTTGGTTTAGTAAAAAGCTTTAGCTTATTTATGAGTTTTTCAATCTTATTTATACTTACACAAACAAGTTCCTACATATCAGTTTATTATAGGCTTATTAATCATAGTGGATATAATTGAATTTGATATTAGCATGTCTTTGTTCTTTCAGCAAATGTCAATTGGGAACTATCAGATGGTTTCTTGTGGATGGACATCACTTTGCAATGTAACTTGCATTATATAACCACCCTGTGTTTATATTTATAATTTAGATTAATAATTTAATTTTAATATATGGATACCTTTGGCCTTATTGTCTCCTGTCGTCACCACCTTGCCAGAAAAAAAGATGCACATAAATCTTAGCTTATTTGAAATTCTGCAGTAAACAAAATCAGTTTGGATGACTCATTTTTTATTTTTCCAACATACAATACCTATTTCATGCTTGTTGCATTGACTTTTTATGATTCATTATACACAACACATCCAAATTCCAATTGAATTGTCAGTGTTTGGATTTTATCCTGTCACCCACTTAGAGTTATCAGTTATATGAGTATAGGTTTAATCCCACATGGAAATCTTCTTATTGCATATTATGTCAAAATCTCATATAGTGGCTTAATTGCACCCTTTTACATAACAAAAAAAAAAGGTGGGTTTTCTTCTTCAATTCACATTGAATTGTGAGTTTAATGTGACAATGCAACCTCCATTCCATCCACCCTGACATTGCCTGACATTGCCTGATTTCTTCCATATTTTTCTTTCTGTTGCATTCCCTCTTCTAGTCTCACTGTTGCTAGTGAGCCAACGACTACAACTTAACTCCTTGTATGTCCTTTTCCCCTTGTCCGTACCGTAACCTAACGCTTGTCCTTGAAACTTTGGACATTAATTCAGCTCTTCATATATGTGTACTGGTTTTGCATTGGGTAATATAGTAGTTAGCAGCTTATTTATGGGTCATAGAGTCTTGGTGCAATGCTAAAGTTGCTGCCTTGTGACCTAGAGGTCACGAATTCGAGTCTTACAAACATCCTCTTACAAAGCAGAGTAAGACTGCGTACAATAAACGTTTTCTAGAAATCCCATATGGTGGGAGCTTCATGCACCGGACTGTCTTTTTACTCACAATCACAACAATGCTACTGATACTTATACGGAGTGATGGTATACTAGGGCTTTGGGATGATTGCTTGGTCCATGGAATAAAATAATATGCTTCAGGTATATGTTTACTTTTTACAAGGATTTACTTGCAAGTGTAAGTCGATAATGCCACCTTGTACAAATTTGATTATATGGTTTGATATTGTACCAGCTGCATGAGGCTTGAATTCTCTCCACCACCTTATTTTTAATGTGTCTGTTGAATTATATTCTTAACTAATTCTGATTCTTATCATCACTGTCACAAATGTGTTTTGTTTTGGCACCTAGTATCTTATAATTCTTAGCCAACCACGCTGAACCTGGATAGTCTGAATGATTTCCTATCCTGGCTTTTTTGAGTATGACTAAGATAAAAATATTATGCCCAGAAGCTTTATAATCTGTACATTCTATATCAGATCGTGAATGGTTGATGTGCAACATATGCTGATGAAGTTTGATTTAATTTATTATTAGGGCTATATAAGCAACTTGTCTAATCATGATTTGAAATTTCATACCATTTGGTCAAAGTGTATCATTTTGATAAATTACTGAAATTTGATATTGATAACCTAATCTTTCCTGTATTGCTTTTTCTGATTATATCGATGAGTAAGGTCTGAAGTACCATACCAAGCCGGTTGACACGAATAGAGTTTACTATTACACTTGTTAACTGGCATGTGAAATGATCGACATCAACACTAACATAGGAGCGGTGGAAACCAAGAGGGAGGCAAGAGAGATTGAGGGAGAGGAAAGAAGTTGCTGAAGAGAGAAGGGAGAGGGGTACAGGAGTGAAGGGTAGGGTGGGCTGCTATTGTGTGTGACAATGGTTGTTGTGGACAAGCAAAGGCAAGGGATTGGGCTAGGAATCAAGGAGTGAAGTGAGAGAAAAATAGAAAATTAGGTAATTCCTAACCTTATAAAAATACAACTAGCCTAACTAAATAGATTGAACTAAACTATTCTATATATAAACTTATTTAGTTTTAAATAGGGCAAAATAAATCCAAATTGAGTCCCATCTGAACCCACTTAATTCTAATTATCATGTCTAATTAATAAGCTCAACCTATCCTTAAACCAATTTGCACTTGGTTCCAAAACACAAAACACAAAACACAAAATACTTGTTTGATTTAGCTCAATTAGTTAGCTAAGAAATTTCAAAAGATTAAAATATAAAACTTAATGCGATAAAATTTGGTATTAATAAGTTAAGTTTTTTTTTCACGTGTGTGTATTTCAATTTTTGTGATGTTGGAAAAGGCCAAGAGATTATGCTAACAAGTGATGCAAAACTATAGTTTGATAAAATCATGCCAAGCTTCTCCTCGTCTGTGTTTTTTCTCAATTTGGTTTGAGTGTCAAGAAACAAATAGGCTACAACATGACATGATTTCAAATCTCGTGATATGCAAGATGAAACAGTTGAAACATATCATTCTGGTAAATTATTAAAACTCGATATCACTTAGCACCAAAGTTCAAAATTTCAAATCATGCCATAGTTTTGGTCTTTGACTAAAAGACCTGTGTTGGTATTGTACTGATGCTCTGATGCATTGTGTTGGTGACCAATTAGAGGTTGAAGGAAGAAAGGAGATGCAGCAAAGGAAGGAGACATTGTCCGTACCGAGTGGTATTGAGTTTCGGCAATGATATGTTTCAATCATTTTGTCTGATATAGTACAAAATTCAAAACCGTTCTCGATATAGACAATGTCTTCTTTCTGTGCTTATTTCCATCTTCAACTTCAATCCATTATCAGTACCATGCAACGAAATATCAAATACGGAAATAGTATCGTTCTAGTTAAAGATTGAAACTTCAGTATGTATGACTCAGGTTTTGAACATTGCGACACAACACATTGATTAAAAACAAATTTATTTGATTAAATTAAAAATTAATTAATTTATTTTTATTTTACTATTTTTAATTTATTTCATTAGAATATCGTTTAAGATACATGATGATTGCAATAGGTGTTTGTTGATAAGGTTAAATTAATTTGTTTAAAAAAATCAAATTTTAAAATTGAGTATTATTTTGTCAAAAAAAAATTATGAATCCGAAATTTTTAAATTTAATTGATTTGAGTCTAAGTCGAGTTTAGTATTTTTATTAGAAATTTTATGCTTATAAGATTAAATAAATTTATTGCGAAATTTAAAATCTAGTTTAAACTAAAAATATAAACTATATTTGAAAAATCTTTGATCTCTCTATTTTTTGTCCGCTATAATAACTGTAGTTATGTCAAAGAAACAAAACCAAACTAAAATTAAACTTTAAAATTTTGAATTATTTCACTATATCTAAGAGATTTATTTAGGTTTTATCAAACAAAATATAAAAAAATAAAAAGATATTTAATGCTCAAAATTCTTATCAAATAAATAATTTTCAAACACAATTACATAAATTCAATAAAATATATGCTTATTTCAAACGAAAGTATATCAACAATGATAGCCTCTTGCGTGTTTAAATTTGACATTGTTCTAATGTTGTAGAATTTGAAAACAAAACATGTCCCATTTTATGGAGTACTAGAGAATGACTCATTTTCTCGTTACTTAAGCAATGTACTTGCAAAAGTTGAATAGATTATAAGTGTAAATTATTATAAAACAAAAAAAGGTTTACTAGCGACTGAAACTAAAATTTAAAACTTAAAATGTTTACAAGTACTTCTAAATCTGAACACTAAGGCAATCAAATTAATTAACAAATATAAATAGACAAACAAACATGTGTTAGCAATCTAATTAATATCAAGCAAACAATTAAATTGCAATGACAAGTCGGTTAAAAATTACAATTTATATTAAGAGAAATGAGTTATGTCATTATTAATAATTCAATTAAATAACTATTAAATTTTTACTGACACATCACGATTTGGTACCAAAACCATGTGGTTCTAATTAGAAATTGAAATTCTGACATAGCTTGAAATTTTAAACCTTGTTGATGAGTATTATGTCACATTGACAATCAACTCTCATTGCCATGCTGCGAGACGTGTTAATTTGAATTCAAGTAATGGTTATATTTTTTTTTGTTTGCACAACGGTATTGAAACTAGCTGGATAAAGCTTCGTGGTTATTGTTGTTGTTGTTGTATAACAATATAGAAATTATATCATTATAGATAGGGCAAAAAGTCCAGTATCAAATATTATTTTAAACCCCACTCTTAGGTATACAACATCTCTTCTTTTTATTTACTTTCTCTTTTCACTCCCAATTTGCCACCGATATGATATGTTAGTACATGGGTTCACCTGCATGGTACTGAAACAATGTCAATCCAATAAAAAACTGAAGCTTTGGCACCATTTGAGTCTAATATGTTAAGTTTGTTACTAGGCAGTTCTCAGGTTCTATGTGACCTAGTATTCTATTATTGCAAAACTCCTTGGTTTTTCTAAATAAGTCATAAATTTTTGTGGTTAAACGATCTCATTTCTTTTAGTATGCTAGACTTTGGAGCGGTTTTTCCCCTCATGTTACCTGGATTATTAGTATATACCTGATGTACCTATATCAGTCAACGTTCCAACATTGATGTTTGAATCATGCATCAGCATCATTATTGATCCTATGCAAAATAATTTTATAAACTGAAGCATTGGACGGATTCCTACTTATATTGGATATATGGAGTCCAAATAATATATATTCTCCTTTTGTCTTTGACAGCTCATGGCCTACTATTTGCAGGCAATATGCTACTGGGGGCAAGATACATAGGCTTGACCAAGAAAAGAGAGGACAAAGGGAGTCTAAAGCTATTCCTGTACCTGATGCCAATGCTGAATTAACAACATCACTACAGGTTCTCTTACCTACTCTTTATGTTAATCATTCAACCGTTATTGTTCATAGCCAGTGTTATTGTACTTGATGCCTCTTTCCTTCCTCCCATATGCAAGTTATTGGATTTGGAATTAGGTTTTAGTTTCTAGATTCCATTGTCTTTCCTTTCCCTTTTTTTGTTTTTTCATTTCATGTAGGTATTGACTAGCAATTTCTCATTAAATTGTCTGTACTTTTGCCTGAATTTAACTCACTAATTTATCTCTTTCCTGAAATAGGTATTATTGATATATAAAAACCTCTAGGTTTTTGAGTTTTTGTTATTGTTATCATTCTTTTCCATAGGTTCTTTCATCTATTTTCAAGATGTTGACATGTTCATTCTTATTTTCCTATGAGATTGTTTGTGCTGCCTCTGAGTGAGGTCTGTCTTTGTGAATACGGCTCCTATATATCGCCCAAGTATTGTAGATGTAATACATCATATATGGAGGAAAATTGTAGCATGTGTTTAGTGCAGGTTCCTGTGCGCTTTTCATGGGACCATATCAAAAATAGATGTTTCTTAGTAGTGTTAGCTACTTGGCTTCACTTGATGTTAAATTACCATATTTTGAAACTGCATGTAGATATACAAATAATCATCCGATAGACTTAATGAAGGTCCTTCATGCTGGAACCCATACTTTTAATAAAGGTTTGAAGAATCTTTTTGTGTCGGTCAACACAAGCAAAACTTATTGTCATTTGGGGGATTGAAGTATGGAACAACCACTACTATGACTCCACCCATTGATGATGGCAAGGCTTCCCCTGGGGTTTGTGACCTGGTGAAGCTTCCATGAGGCTTCATGAGGCTTACAAAGATGATCCCCACACAACATGGCTTCCTGAGATGGTCACAACATGGCAAGGCTTCATCAAGATAATCCTGGCAACGAAGAAGCTTCTGTGAGGCTTCTTGAGCCTTCCTGAGATAGTTCTGATGTTGTGAGTCTTCGAAGAGGTACATAACTCCTCCTTCTTTGCTTCATTCTCCCCTTCACCACCCTGTTCACCCCTCCTTTACCTTGTTTTCCTTTGATTAGTGCTCGACACTATCACTAGCGCTTACACTTGGCATTGATACCCTATATAAACGGCATATCTTGTTCCAGACAGACTAAAACCTTGGCTGAGAAAGAGATTTCAAACATGCTTCTACTCATCCAATGGTGATTTTGAAATCATAAATAATTAGTTACCTACTCTGCGATTTACCAAATATTGGCCAATGTAAAGTAACCTACAGTCTCCCATCCGGCTGCATGCTTAAGTTTGGTTCTCAGAGACTCATATCTCTTGGTGGTTGGTCACAGCTCTGCATTCTTTACATAAGGTTCAAACAATCGCTGTTTCTCTTGACTAGTTCAGTATATGACCACTAATTTTTCCATGAGGGATCACATGCCATGTCCTTTCTACATATTTAAGTCCTAATTTTGGTGCCTAAGTATGTGACATTACATATCACACAAGCTGAACTCCTGAAATATGTTAGTTCTAGCTTTGATGCCCAAGTTATTGAGGCTGCACCAGTACTCCCTTTCTTGCTTTTGCCAGTCATTATGTCATCTTGATCTGTTGAGTGACTTTGTCTTAAGTGCCCACATTTCTTGAAGAAACTGATTCCCATCCTTCCAAACTTAAGGCATTCAGATTTGGGAGAAATCCTTCATGCTCATGTGCTTGGATTGGATTGCATTCTTATTAATTATTTAATCAATTGATTAATCTGATCAGACAAATAAAATTGAGAAATGTGCAAACGAGGCTCATACTTGTGTGAAAAATGATGTTGTTGTCTAAGTCTCATGGAATGTCCAACATTCAAGATCCATAACTGAGGTCACATGGTAGCATTGTTGTAATATTTTCGTAGATAAGGAAACAGGAAGAGTACACCTAGTACATTCTTAGAGACAGACTTCTCATAAAAGTTTCAGTTAAATTGAATTCTCATTTTTTTTCTGATACCAGAAGAGACAAAGCCAGGCCAATACTAGAAGCCGAAGCGAGAAGTTCAATTCATGTCAGGAGGAAATAGCTTCTGGGTTTCCAATTGAACCACCTTGTGTAGCTCCAGTGCTGGAAGTAGCTGAAGAACCTCAGAATCAATTTTCAAATAGGTCCTTCCATTCAGGACCACTGGTTAATCGTAATCAATTGCCAAAAGCTTGGAAAAATGAGGAAGATCTGCCTAAGATTTTTGCTGTTGCAGATTTATCAGGGTTGCCACAACCAGCAACTGCGAGGAGGAAAGTTTTATCAGATGATGGTGATGATGATCTGATCACCCATTTAGGAGGTCCCCCAGCAGGTAGATTATCTGAACCTGGAAATGAATCTTCAAAATCTAGAAAGTGTGATCAGATTTATCATCAGAGAGTCGATGAGAGCAGCAGCAAGATAGATCAACAAACTGTAAGTATCCAGTGTGTTCTCTAAGTTCCAACTATCTCATCGATTTCTTTTCAAATCTCATTTTTAACAAGGCAGTTCATTGGCATAGTATAGTTATTTTGCAAGTTGATAGTTGCTTTGCAAATTGATAGAATATTAATGTGTTTAAAAGGAAAATCCTTACTCTGAGTTCATTGTGTTTGTAATTATAGAATTACAAATATCTGATGCTTGGTGCTTTAAACTGCCAGATATCCATGTTCTTTCTTTTGCAATATCCAAATAGCTAGAGATCCAAGTTCCTTGGTCATTTATCATATATGTTTCAGACAACTATTGTTTATTCTAACTGTTGGTTATTTCTACTGTAATGATCTATTATTGTTTATTTTTACTATCACAGTTCTACACTCCTCAATAAGGAAAAAACCATTTTTTGCTAGATATTCTCCATTCTAGATACTTGAGAGTTAGATGCATCTTTAATAAAATGATATTAAACCTTTTATTATGAAGTGCAAGGTTTCAGAAAGTGTATCCAGACAATTTGCTGTGTCAACTTGCTGCATATCCACATATATAGTAATCTTGGAACATAAGGGCTCAAAAAAATGGCAGTCCGGTGCATAAAGCTTTCTCCAATGTGAAGTCTCATAGCAGAATTTATTGTAGACAACTTTGCTCTGCCGACTATTTCCGAGACTCAAACCCATGACCTCTAGGTTATATAACAATAACTTTATTGATTCCGAGACTCGAACATATGGGCTTAATACTAAAAAAATAAAACTATATCAGCAAAGATAACTAAGATATATACAATAAAGTATGTAAACCAACATATCCATTTTGTTCATTATCATCATCTTCAAGACTTGTTAGTTTCAACTACATGGGATTAACTATGTCAACCTTATCCTCTATTTAACTCTATGCAAGGTCCAATTCATACTTCACATAGAAAAATAAATATGTAGCACATGAATAAAATAATTAGTATTGATTAACAATGTAAAATAGATTAAATAACTATGGTACTTATACTGTTTATTACTTGCAAAACGAATGCTTACGTCACATTTGAGTTATAAGCTACCAAATTGAGTAGCTTGGGATTTTAAGTAAATGAGATTTAGTCCAAAACCATTTTATTTTCCCCACAAGCTCCGTAGGTAGCCTACATAGGCCATATGCGACTGAGGCTGCTATATGACCTAGGCTGATGAATGGAGAATGTCAAAAGAAAAAAAAGTTGATTGCCTTTATTTTAACTAGTCATACATGACTGAAATGTCAAGTAGTGGATCTTATATTATTAGATCAATTGGCATATTTTTGTTCTTAACACTCTTCATATGCGAGTGGATGTGATTAGTCCATATAATCAATAAGATAATGTTTTGTCACAATTAAGATTTGAACAACACAATAACAGACAACAGTAACTAAATCTTATCCCACTAGGTGGGGTTGACACAATTAAGATTTGAACACAATGATAAAATTGATTAGATAACCATTTATTCCAAAAACTCTAGTGGTTAGGAAAATAACCAATTTCAGTTGAAATCTAAATGCCCATCTTAGCTGCAACTATCTGTTCACCAGTGTATGACTATAAATAGCAATTTTCACAACTGAACTTCCTGATATCAAGATCAGATGTAGGCTTTGATACATGCTATAAAATCTTACATGTTGGTTCATGAAGTTTTCACTTTGAATTCCTTTCATACTATGAACATGACTTGAAATATTTTGAAAAACAATCATCTGCAGCAGCAGGGTTATGGGCCAAAAGGAAACAAGATTCATTACTCTGGGCCACTCCTGCGTCCATCTGGGAATGTTGATCAGATGCTCAAGGAACATGACCGTCAAATTCAAGAGGTATTTAGACGCTCTCGAATCAGCAAAACAAAGACTAGGAAAGTTCAAGGTGATGGAAACCAATTTGGATTGAAGCCTAGCGACTTCATTCCCATGCCACTATACCCTTCTACTCGTGGCTCGTCCATTCCGGTTTTCACATCCAGCCGTGGAAATGAGTGATTGGTTAGTGAGTTGGAACACGTCTATCTATTTTTTTTTAGATGGTTATGGAGAATCTGTATCACTTTATTTTGGTGGATGGGGTTAGGTGACACATGCCGTCCCAAATAGCGAGGACAAATACGGCTTTATGATAACAATGTTGAGGATAGATGATGTGTAAATTTCTTTATACTGCACCGAGCTACAAGAAATGAGTGGTTGATTGAGTCGATGACCTATTGTAATGCAGCTCTTGCAAACTTTTTAAAATTTCCATGTACTGGATGTTGATATCGCCCACCACTTTACTCTGACCAAAAACTGCTGTCGCACACCCGTTTATTTGCTCTAGAAGTAGAGGCTGCAAACTTTGCTATGTTTTATTATGTCAGAGCTGATGGATTTGAGGACGGATGAGTGCACTAATTGGATATGTCAAAATTGGGTCAGCTAATTATCTTGTTTACCTTGGTTGATTCCTTGTATTTCTGTAATCGTGTAAAGCAATACGTTTCAGGCTGAATTTAACACTTTTTTTTTTATAGCAATAAGAGTACCAAGAACCCAGAGCAGCGTCAAGGTTAGATCTAACTTCAGATCTGTTTCTCCTATTTCAGAGACGATGTTACTGTGTTTATTTAAATCGCCCTTAAGAATACCAAAATCTCTTTTATTTGCAATCGATTTCTATTGGAATAAATTTAGTTTTTCGTGTTACATGAATTTTTCCCCCCTCAAAATTCTAGGTAACAAAGAGATGTTGGTTAAGTAGGGATTTGAACAGTGGGTAACAAACAAACACGTTAGTTTTGTACTCCTGACGAATCTGGACCGACTGTTGTTTCTCATACTCTGGAAGAAAGAGCCGCTTTTGGTTATATCTGAGGGGCCTTTTGGTGCGTCCGATGAGGCTGTAGTAGAACGATGTGGACACAGATAGACTCCCACTCGTTTGTCACCAAAAGGATCCTCTCCAGATTCATGGATGCCCCTGATATTGGTTTGAAATGGCGCAGTGAAAATTGACCAAAAATATATCTAAACTGGTGCGAAAATTATCATTATGCAATCATACTATGGTTTATGATGAGTAGGATTCTGGAAGATGGAGGTTGTCTATGAAATTAGTGCAAGTGACGAGGATAGAATGCAACAGCTGTGAGTTCATACCTTTTCCAATCTACATAATCTGTCTATCGGATCAGGTATTATGCCCTATCGGTTGTTTAGTTGATCATGCCAGTGAATAGAGACTCGGCTAAGTGCTTGTCGTTTGACCTAATATGCAGCTTTCCCAACCAACCATTTCTTTAATTTTTTTTTTTATTATTTGAAAACCACATTTCACTGAAAACAAAATTTTAGCGTTAGGACCTAGACCTGAGAGATAATAGAGGATTCAATGGACTGGTCTGGCATGCAGGGGAGGGATGTCTTAGGATCCAAGCCTAGCCAGGACTGCTAAACCAATTTTGTTTTTTAAATGTAATGAATCTTTATTTTTTTT
>JBAMHZ010459678.1:0-20540 GCA_037177395.1 Alpinia galanga | reverse complement strand
AACAACTACTACAATGAAGATCCAAGTTGCAGCGAGGAGTACTATGCATTCTTTGTTACTGTGCATCACGCACGAGTGTGTAGAATGGCGTTACGTAGGAGATCAATGTCGTGTGTGTATATATATATATATGTTATCCTATATAATTCATCCGTGAGTAACTCTATTATTTATTGTATGATACTCTACGATTTAAGAATTAGATTATAGTATTTAACCGATCAGATGATAAATAATAGAGATACTTATAGATGTTCACGGGTGTTCACGTGTAAATTATGTAGGAGATCATTTATTTATATATATATATATATATATATATATATATGTGTGTGTGTGTGCGCGCGCGCGCGCACGCATTTATGTACATTTATAAATATTTATGTATATTTTTATTATTTATTATCCAATCACTCAATTTTGAATTCAAGATGATTGAATAGTAATTGAATAATAGATAATAAAAATAGATACTCATGTAATAATATATTTGTGTATATATATAAATTCACATACTTTTCCTATTATCACGGTAGATAACAGGTCACAAAAATTCTTGGCTGATTAAATCATAAATCAAAAGCATTTATAAATCCTATTTCGGATTTTCTTGCACATTATTTATTCACACCGTTTTCCTGTTTCTGAACTAGTGAGAGAAAAGCGAAAAATCAAGTAATTATTGCCATTTCTAGTCGATGCTTGCTGTGACGCGAGCCTAATCATGGGAAAGGAATCGTTTTGTCCGATTGATACGCTTTCGTTTTTTTTTCTGGCTGGCATGGTACATTTGAATTTTTAACCCAACTAATTTTTAAAGGTGATTAGTCATATCTCTTAGTTCTTTAAAATACCTCTTTGAGTTGAAGAGATTGAAACCCTAGCATATTTTCATCAATGATAAATTAAGAAAATACTTATAATTTTAGTGAGTTAGTCTGGACTTCATAGTTATGTCATTCTTAAAAAATTATTTAGCATTGAAATTATATTTCATCTACTGGATAAATTCCTAACGTAGAGAATCATTTTTATAAATTTTTTAAAAAGTTATCACTGTATAAATTGTATTCTCTTTAAAATACCGTAACACCTTTGCCGCACTGTGCATTTGGAGCAGCTTTCATAATTTCCAAGGGCGGCGGCATCCTTTATATTTTAATAGCTAAATTTATTTTTTCAATAATAATAATAATAATAATGAATTTATGCATTTCATAATGACAACTGCAATGTTGGAAAAAGAAAAGCGGAAGGCAAAATATGCAGTGACTGACATGTTCATCAAGGACAACGATCAGGTCCCGATAGTAGAAAGTCTACTAATTCAATAAAAGAGCTCCTGCAAAAGATACGGATAAAATCACTGCGTCATAGCTCATCTAAGAAAATCTTCTACTCCTTATTTAGGTCCGACTCAAATCATAAACTACATTTAAATGTAATTTATTCGATAAATTTGAACACAGCTTATCCACACTCTGTTCCTGGTACAGGTCCTTTTACTGTTGGAGGCTAATCCGCTAATGTCATCATTCTCGTAGCAAAACAAATACAAAAACACATAATATTAATCGGTCATGCGAGACTTTCAGAATACGCCTGTAATTCGATTAATGCTATTAAATGCTCTATCCCGATTTCGTGCAGAAAATGTTAGTGAAAAATAAATTGAAAAAAATGTAAAGTCTTAGTGGGCAACATTAATCCAAGCGGCGGGAAAATAATTGCAATCGCATGCACGGACAGGATCCGGGCCCTTTCTTCCGATTCTTCCATTCAAACGTTACAGTCCCTTGACGACATTTACCCCTACAAATCTAAAAACATATTGATTTGCTCATTCGTAATATTTGTTTGTTTGATTTTAAAATATATATAGTTAGGTCAAAATCAATTTTTCTAATGTCCTGCGAATGTAAAATTTTTTCAAGATCAAGCGATGAGAACCTTTATGGCACTGGTCTTAAATTTAATAGCCATTAACTAGATTATGAGTTGCATTGCATCATGCAGCAGCATTTGGCCTCCTACTGAATTCACATTGCTTAATGAGTACGTGACCAATTTGCATGCAAGAAAAAGAATACAGATACATCAATAGCTCGCTCACGGCATAACATGGCTCAAAACATCCAATAACAGTGCAGAAGCACAATGATACTCTTTGCATACGACTTTGAGTCACAGATAACGGCCATTTATAACAATCGTCAATCTATTGTCAAGGAAGGTAGCTCAATCGTACTAATCTGGTCTGGTGTTACATTTTGACGTAGTTTGCATGCCAATGATACAGTTTGAAACATGAAGTGGACCGCTAGTTTTATGGCGTGGAGCTTGTAGGAAAGTCAATCTGCTTCACCTTAAAAACAATTGAAACCTTCGACCAAAATCGAGGACATTGATCGCTGAGCCTGAAGAGATTAAAGTAATACTTATGGACAAATTTAAGTCTAAAATGTTACATTTGATTACATCCAAGAAAACGACCTTAAAGACGGCTGTGAGCAGCAGGACAAAAATGCACAATTCATATCTGAAGTTCGTCCAGAGAAATTTCTTGAGCTGACATGAGCTTCAGTTTCTGCAATCACAATTTACACGGTAGAATAAATCTGAATGCAGTCAATGCATAGGCATCCAGAAGATGGCCCATAACTTCTATGATACAATATCATTTTGCATATGTTTAGTGAACCGCAAACTGCAAAATGAATGATTTTTAAGAAGTATGAAAAGTATCAGAATAGCAACTTCCAGATGAAACCACCTTCATAGACTGCAGAATATGGATTTTGGAAGACTTTTTACTCACCGTGATAAACTGGGGAGGATCATCAAGACTGGAAGAGCCAAGTATGATTTCCCTCTTCAGCTTGGAAGAAAGCTTGTGAACTACACGAAGCTGATATTGCAATAAAAAGGATTAATTAAGATACGTCTAACAAAGTGCAAAATAATATATGCAAAATGTGGTACCTCAGACCGTGTGGTCCCACCAATGATGAAGATAAACATTCGCTGGCCCATCCTTTTGAAATCACTCGAGGCATGCCTCAGTACAGAATCACTATAAGGAACATCAGCATTCAGTTAAAAAGCATAGACTTACAGCAAACAAAAATAAAAAAACACTAGATTAATCATTCACCGACAATCCTAACAGATGGACTAACTTAAACAGGAATACATTTCCTAACAGCTTTAACACTACCCTTTATACCTTTATGTTCCTGTATAATTAACATAACTTTCACCAGTTATTCACACAAATGAATAGTTAAAATAGTAGCAATACCAAGACTATCTAGAATACTTACCTTGAATAGCCATCATCCGAGCTACGAGGTCTAGCCCATGTAGGAGTCGGCCTAGATCTCACAGAGTGAGCTGGTGCAGGCATAGAGTGGGTTGTCCTGACAGATACACGTGAGGTTCCATCCACTGTTGGACAAGGATCATTCATACAAGGATAATCATCCTTTGATAACTCCCCCTGGCTAAGTTTCTCAATCAACTCCTAACAGAAATAATATAGGGAAAAAAAAACAATGAGATACAAAAGACAATAGACCGGATGGGAAGTATGTAAAATGAATTTAATTACTGCATTAATATTCATAACAACTTAAAATGAAAATCAAAAGACAACATAAACAATTAACAGTTATCTAAAAATTCAATGTAATGAAAACATTTCAAATTACAAATGTAAATTGTGCAGATGTATATAAAGCGTTAAACTTTTGGTAGAAAATCAATAAACACTATCTTCATCAACATTACACTATGAATATTAAACTTTAGGATTCCGAATTCATCAGCTACAAAAAAAGAAAAATATATATATTGGAAAACAGGGAAAAGAAATATAAGAATATCATCTTATTAGCCTGTACCATGTTGAGATGCATAAACCAGGATATATTCCTAAAATGCTTACAATCAATATAATGCACAGGAACCCAATTCAGAAATATATGAGCCCGTCTATGACAAGTTACATCTGACTTTTCAGTTTTCTAGCTGTAATTCACATAATGCAAACAATTGCCAATAGTTAAAAATGGTTACAAAACAGATGAAGATAAACCATTAAACACTAAAATGAGAATTTGAATGAATGCATAAACAGTATACATAGCTTAATTTCAAATTGTATGGAATACATAATTTCAACTTCCACTCTCACTTGGCAATATAACCAGAGCAGCATTAGTTCATCTTTGAGCATACTTTGGATGTTATAGTTTGCAAATGAGTATCACAATACTTATTGATAAATTTCAGACAATGACTCATTTGAGAAGCTCAGTTCATGAAAGTGACTGATTTATCATGTATTATTATCTGTTTAAATTGTCATCTCAGTTACTTTATAATACAATTTTACAGCCACTTCACCTATAAATTTTCATATCATTATATATCAGTAGAAATCTAGTCCAATTTATGTAGCTGATATTTTATGGATACAGCACATTTTAATCAACAATCAATAATCCCAGTGCTACAATTGTTAAAGAATTAATGAAATTTTTCGGTAAACAATCACATGAACGGGTAGAAGGTCAATTGCATTTTTTCATAAAGAAGCTAACAGAAAAGAAAAGAACATATCAATTGATGGAGAAGATTCAAAGTAGCTCCCGTTGTTATCAAATTATAGCCATATAACTGAAGTTAGCAGATTTCAAGGTAATAAACACAAACCTCTATCAAAGGATAAAAACGTGAAAGCTGCCAAGTTTCCTCCTCTGATTTCCTTTCTTTCCGTATTCCATGTTTCTTCTGAAAGGCCATAGGAAATAGAAGTTTGTAACAAAACCGAAATAACCAGAGGTACTTCACATTCCTCAATACAATCAGCAAAGTTTACCTTACTCATATCAAACTTGAGAGAGAAAGTACTTCCAGAAGCTTTCTTATTATCAGATGTTCCCAAATAGCGCATGTTGTTTACAGCAATCATGTCATCAGATGACAACTGGGCAAGCTACAAAAGAATCAAATTAGACCATGGAAGACTTTTGCACGTCACACACACACATACACAAGCAGAAACCATCTATCTACAAGGATACTCAAAGACAATAATATAAGTATCATTGACTTTCATAAATTCATCACCATGTAGGTGCCCTAAATAATTGGGACTCACAGCTTCTTCTTGTCGTATCAATATATGAAATATTAAAATAAGAATATCAATACATAAAATGCCTAAAATTATTATTTTCTTGAAGTTATACATTAATAAGCTATATAATGTGCATGTGGTCACTTACTTGCATTAACTTTGAGGCTCTATCACCTTCGAATTTCTCTGGATTGATTGATGCATATATCATCATTAAACGTAATTTGCTTTCACGACTAACATCCTGCAGAAGAAAGGCGCTTAAATATCACAAGATACCTGACACAAATCTTCCTGTTAAACAGATAATATCCTAAACCTGCGTTGTCCTCAAAAATTGTATTAGTTCTTTAGTTCCAGCATCTCCAAAGACAAGATCTTGCTCCAGTTGTCCAATTTCTCGAAGCCCTTGTTCTCTAATTATTTTATTAATTTTCCCCGCAATCTGCAAAAACATTAATTTTTTATACAACAATTTCAAAAATGTCATCATTCTCTTATTATCATACAATTGACTAGTTCAATATTTTAGATACTTTCATTTTAATTAGAATATTTAAAATAAAGGTCGACAGAAATTTTTTTCCATTCTTCTCTTCCACTTTCTCTAAAATCTTGCAAATCTACCTCTTAAATTTTTTCCAAGCTCAAGCAACAATCTCAGATAGCGACAAACTATTACCTTCAATGGTTCTTTAGATTTCTACAATAAAATTTTCAATAGTTATTGCATATCAAATTAATATATTTCCATTAAGTCTAATCCACCAGTTACCAGAGTCAATGCTCAGTCTGGGTTTAATATGATTAGATGAGGAAAAAAATAGACATGGACAATTGACCAGAAAACCACTAACTTCAAATAGACACTTCCTAATATCTATGGAAAATCAATCCTCATTGTAAATAATGAACTAAGAAAAGCCTGATGATACAATATGAACCTTTAGAATGACAAAATATGAAAACATCAGATTAGCTAGTACAGAAAGTATCTTCACATCAATCTCTACAGCTCAGGAAAGTGATATCCATCCAAGGTTTAAAATTTTGTTCCAAGCCAAGGTCCCTGAATTGAATGAGATATCAGTGGTGTTGACTGCATGTTGAGGTGGTGTTGGTTGGTACCAATCAGGAAGTAGAAGAATCAAGAGGAAAGAAGAAACAGGGAAAAACCTAGCTCACAAATAAACTTGGTACTGATCAGGAAGCTGAAGCATCAAAAAGGAAAGATATTTCAAACTATTTGAAATGTTTTAAATGATTCCTTCTATTTTGTTCCATGTTGGCTGTGAGCACATGAGAAAATGTCAGATCACGGGAATCTCATGCAGTATGGATGGCATAAGTGGGCTGACGAATTTTGGTATCAGTCCCATGTCAAAAACAGTAAACATCAGCCATATCAAGTGGCATGGGTTCACACTGGAATCTCTAGTACCTAGTTTAGTTAACTAAGAAAATCAAATAATCCGTGCAAGAGATGGATCTTCAATGTTTAGTTAAACATAATTTTCAGAAGAATGGTTAACATAGGCACTCAAGTGGACACAGACATCACCACAAATGTAAAAAATTATAGAAATGACGTTGTTGGACACTTGTATCCACACCCAGATACTCATTTCCAAGTCTGCATAACATGTACATAAATTTACCAGGGATAAAGATAAGAAAAAATCCTAGGATAAATGGACAAATAAGTAAATCATGATACCCATGGTTCTATCACCTTTATGTTAGGAACATGTATGACCCAGAAAATGACAACAAATATATGTACGTATATATACACCAGTCAATTGCAATCAGAAATCTTAGAAAAAAGACTAACCTCTACATGCAGCGAAAGTTTGTCAATTTGCTCACTGTACTGTGGTAAAGCTTGCACCATCTTTTGCAAATCTCTAGTAGACAGTTCACCACCATCTCTAATAATAAGAGCAAAACAGTGTCAAATTCGCCATTAAGATAATTAAATTGACCAAATTATCAGCTAACATACAAAGTCACCAAACTAATTGACAATCTAAATTAGAATGATCTATGATTTTTACCTAAAGAAACTTAATCAACAAAAGTCAATTTAACTTTTAGAAAGGAAGATAATTTCTAGTTCTGAAAAGCCTATATAACATTTGAGCAACTAATTATATTGCTAACCAGGCTGTAACATTGACAAGTAGGCATAGTACAACATAAGCTTCTGGTCTATTGCTAAGGCTAGATCAGTTGATATTAGATGGCATGCACCCAAGACAAAAATGTACAGTGCAGAACATGAAACAGTATCTACCGAAGGAGTTACCTTGAACTATGGATTTGAGCAGCTTTGTTCTTTGCTATAAAGTTTGTCATCTTCTCATGCAATCTCTCACTGGCCTGCCAAATGACAGATTGAGCAGTAAATGCATCTTCCATCATCATGAAATAATAATCACCGATCTAAGTAACAAAACTGACATCTGCTATGTGTAAATCCCGAAGTTCAAGCCAAATAGGATCGTGATCTTCCAGAAGAACCTCTTTGTTTTCAGTTGTTGATCCCGTTTTGCTGGGAACCTTCACATTAAAAGTAGAAATCACAATCACATACCATGAAGAAGAGACACTAAATCTGCAAAAATATACATCAATGTACTAACCTCATGTGTATATTTATTACCCTCCATGTTTAGTAAATCATGACACATTGCATCATAAGTCCATTCATGTATAATGGGGGCAATCTGGCAATTCAACAATAAGATTGTCACATATATCAAGTCTACTATTTTAAGAGACAACTAGGCATGTCAAATTGAAAAAAAAAAAAGGAAAGAAAAATACCTGGTCTATAGAGCGATCAACAATAAGAAATTCACAAGTTTCCTTTTGGGGAAAATCAGGAATTGTACTTTTGTACTTAGCAATACAGTTCCAAACTAAAGCAGCAAGCTTAGTTGGGACTAGGTCACGAAGTGTTGTCAATGTGGAAACGTCTGAAGATGACTTAGCAGCACGATATCGCAGATTAGGAAATTCCTAGAAAATGCATGTACTCAATGAAATGTGTATGCACTCGCATATATACATCATATGCCAATGTTTTAAAAAGTTCAAATCCTTTCTAACACCAATATCCAACACAATATCATAATGCAATTTTTTAATATAAATGACAACAGTTAAGGACATTAAAGAATTTGAAAAGTTGTTTTGCTTAATATGAATAAATAGATAATCTTATGGAGAACAAATAAGTTCAAAGTAAACAACACCCACAATAATAGTTTAAATTAGAATCCTTTCAGGACAATTTATCTTGTTGGTATATATATATATATATTCAGATCTAAAACTAGTGGTTCTGTGTCCTAACAATTCTAGCTTCTGCTGCATTTTATTTTCTAGACCACATTACTCGGAATTGACAAAAAAAAAGTGGGAAGAAAAGTTGTACAAACCTTAATAACTAGTAAGGATCGTAGAAAGGTCACTAATTACATGCTCAATTACTACATTCAAAGCCCTCCTATTTATGGGTCAAGCTAATGAGTAATAATGCCTTGTATTTTTCTCTATCTATAACTCAGATAAGTGAATTCAAGTACGATGCTGATTAATTAGTATACTGAGACTGATGATTACCAGAAAACTTAGAGCCACGCATAGAGTAATGGCTCCAGTTCACATTCTGATGAGAATTCTTAGTGTCTGTATTTTTTTTAACCTAGATAGATAAATCTAAAGTAAAGTGGAAAGTGGTCAAGAAAGTCAACCACCGGTCCTTCAGCCCTAGATGGCTAGATCCAATTGTTATTTTAGTTTTCTTGGTTGTTAACATTGTTCGAACTTATAAAAACCTCACTTGCCCTTATTTCCAACATCTTCAACCGTGACTCTACCAACTTCAGAACTCTCCTCTTTTTCATTTGAATTCTACAATTTTATTTGCCTATTGCTCTAAAAGTGCAAACTGTTAACCAAGATTTAAAAGTGTTCCATGCCTGAGTTTTGGTCTGCGTTGTAACAGTAAAATTTCAGTACCAACCATGCTGACACTTGCACACTTTGGCACACTTATGCAATGCTCTATGATCTGCTTTCACCCAGCTCGTTTCCCTCCAAATATAAGCTATAACAACTAATTACGTCAATTGAATAAAAAGTTTGGGGCAACAAGTTATAAAATTTGCCATACATCTCAACAACTAATACTAAAATTAGTATTCTTCATCAGATGGATACATTGGCTGAGATCATGAGAATATTGGTTCATGTAGTATCCTAGTATGTAGTCCCACAATTTTCAAATGAATAATGCTCCCATACATCTAGTAGTACATTTGGTTTCCCCACAAGTTAACAATTCATAAACATAGCTCGATTAACCATTAGGAATTGAATTTAGATTGGCACAACTAGAATTGGAACTAGCACGGGTATAAGATATGACTATATATTAGTTTCTCCAACTTTGGCATCACCTCTCCTATTTGCTACTGCTGATGCCACAATTGATGCTTCCCTTCTCCACACATTTTTATAGTGTTTCATCTAGCCCAATGATAGGCAAACAAAAGCTAAGGATGAGTCATGAAAGGAAATCTTCTTTTCTCAACCAGTTCCATCCAAAACCATCTATCTAAAACAAGCCGAGATAAGTTTGTTTTAGTTGGTACCAATGAACTTGTGTCAAAATGGTAGGCACATTGGCATTTATCGGTGCTGACATTGGTATGGATCGGTGACCAGAACAAAATATGTTGCAATCGTGTCATGCAATATCAAAAACATTTGTCCTTCATTAACTTACTATACAACAACAAGGTCATCCTTCTCTAGAAAAGCATTTGTTAGCCTTCATAATTCAAAACTGGCATCAACTATCACTTATAACAGGGTTCCTCTAACAGTGCAGAACATTCATAAGGTATTATTAGTGGGACTTTTGGTGAGTTATTAGTCGTATGCTCCAAATAATAAGATAATTTGTATGTTAGCTCGATTCCTATACACTTTTTGATTTTCGGATGAAGAAATGGGTGGGATTGCTTCAAAATACTCTTAACATTGACACTGGATTGGTCATTATTGTTGTCGGTGCCATGATTTTGGATAAGAGGTTAAAGGACAATTAAAGTCTACACCTGGTTTCAGTATTGTATCTTACCTTTTGAGAATGGATGGATCACAATAAGAACCAAGATTAATAATCTTACAACTCACAACTAGCATACCACTTATTTATTATTTATTTATCTTTTTTTATTAATTTGCCCATGACATGATATACTAGTGGGTAAATGAAACCACCTGAACCGGCATCCATCTCATACCAATTACCAGTGTTGAAATTCTTGATTATAAAGAACCATCCTTATTGGTGAGAACCTGAGACAGGTAGGAAATTGAGCAAACCACAAAAAATCTGACAACACTTGGATTTGTATTTGTACATCTGACAGAAAACTAAAAGGATACAGTACACAAAACCACTGGAGTTGTATCTTCTTCTATTGTAAACTATTTAGTTTCGTGCACTGGGTTGCCCGTTATTGTAAATTATTTAGCTGCTTATTTCTGTACAAGATATTTTATTAACTAATCTTCTTTCCGTAATTCATTATTCACCATTTTCTTCAAAATATTATGAGACAACCATGGGTCATGTTTAGTTTAAATTCCTGCACTTTGAAAGCCTACTAGCAAGTTCTAGATTCATATCACAAAACACAAGTGCCTTGAGCAATTCATTATGAAACAGATCAATCCAACAAAAATTTTCAGAAATTAGATCTTGATCATCAATCAGTAAAAATTCAATACCAAGTCAAGCAATTTTTTACTTTTCACTCTAGGTTCATATTGCATCACAACAAACATCAATCAAAATGAAAACCACTTTTGTAAACCGGCAAGAAATTCAAAGGCAAGTAGCATTTCACAATGGAAAACACTATAGTGTCTCATCCTACCAACATACCCTCAAAGAAGCAAGTACAGTAGAAATGCGAATAGCCATTGTATTCAAACAAGCATTGTACTTGTGAGATCCTTCTGCATTTTCCCCAAATAATTCCTCCAAAGCCCTCTCGTGATCAGTTACAAAACCCTGAATACCACATGTCACAATACATGGCAATTAGGTGAGTGCATCCTAAAAACATTAACTAAGCATGAGGTATAGCATCAGGATAATCACAGTCATCAAAATTTGAAGGAAAGAAAAAAAAACAGAATGCAAGGGATCTGAGGACAAAAGGAATACCTGACTATCAATGGCAAAGTATTCCAAATTCATCTGCAAATTTCCATCAAAATCAGTAAAATGAAACAGATATTTTTAGAAAAGGAAGAACCAAATCAACCAAATTCATGAACGTGATCAAATAACCATCCATAAAAAGAGATGATCTCCATATAACTTAAAAAATTTAGAACAGTACTAATTCTTGACCTCACTTAACGCGCCTATACGAGGTAAGACACTTGCATCCCTCTTGATTAGTGCCACTAGATCTTTATTCACAGGTGAACTAAAGAAAACAAATGCCCTAGAAATGCATAAACCCTGTATCAGTATCATAAAAAGTTCAAATTGTCTCTAAAGAGAGGATACCTACGTACTTTTTATACAATGGAGACCTTCCTGACATATCTGCCAGAAACCTAACCACACTGCACAGATGCATGTAACTGTTAGAAGCATCAAAAGGTTACATTTATAAATAAACATGTCATAATCTAAGTCATCTCGAGCATATGCATCTTGCTTCTTGAAACTCATAACCTAGAAGGTTCACATTTTGTAATTGCACCAATGGAAGTTTATCAGATCCTAGCCAGAAGAATGGATATTTGACATTTATGAAGTAGAAAATTTGAATGATCTAGAGTCCATTATCAGATAGAATGAACGGGAACAGAAGTGGAAAAATAACAAATTATTCTGTGACTTATTGCCAATATCACAAAGGTAGAATAGCCAACACGATGCCCAACTTCTATGACCCTTTAAGTCTGAGTTTTACATAATCTTACTTGATATAACAAGCTTTACTCATCAGCCTATTAACTTCTGGAGATATAAATGGAATGATTTTGGACCCAGTGGTGCCTAGCTGCTCCTTTCATCAATTATTTGGCTGGCTTAAACCCAGGTAAGGCCACCTTACATCTAAAATTTTCGTTCGTTCACAAGTTTTATCTTGTTTCATTCAAACTTTGAATACTCCCCCTATGAAGGATGCTATCGTCATCAAGCCTCATTTTCACAATCATTTAGCTAGCTTAAATATGGATAAGGATGCTATCGCCCTAAACTTTTGTTTTGTTCATAAGTCTTATCTTGATTCACTAAAAACTTCAACAATCCCCTATTATCCCCATATGCTATTGTCGTTGTCGTCGGTTGTCACAAAGCCAACAATCTTCTGACAATTTACTATCAACTATAGATTGTATCCCTCTATTAAGTTGTATGCAAATCAATATTACTAGCAATATCCAAATCAATTAAATTGTTTCCATTACATTAACTAAATCCTATTGGGACTTTTTTCACCCCTTGTACTTTCCATTCCAATTGATCCAACTTTCTTACTCTAAAATTATTGGTCACTCTGAACATGCTATGTTATCTCAATACCCTATTGCTGTTGGAAAAAAAGTGTATTATTATTTCTAGTGGCCTACATATCATCTAAACACTCTCCCTCTCTATTGCATTAATTTTTTCAATTTTCTGTGACAACTCAATTGTCAGATCCAAAAAGTATGCTAGATCGTACTGCAACTTTATGAAAATTTTCTTTTCCCCTAAGGGGCACATGACCACAAAAATGAATCTAGAAACTCCTCTTTATTTTGACTGCCCTGAAAAGGAAACAAGTAGAATTTTATTAGACTGTCTGTAGTTGTCACGAAAGAACCACATTGGAGGGGGGACTGGTAAGGCAAGGATCTTAGAGGAGGGTGCTGACAATGCAGCACATTGCAAGCTTGACAGGAAAGAAGGTTAGTCACTGAAACATGAAAATACAAATATGCCACCTTTTTGTCTTTCTTTCTTCAAAAATATTCATTCAATCCCACTCAAAACAAACATGGAAAAGTGGGTAGTGGTCCATATCTATTCAACAGATCAGCAAGTACAGACAAACAAGATGCAGAACTGCAGATGGTAAAATTTATTATTAAAGCAACTGATATTCATATCTTTTTGTAAATATCTGATGCGACTGCTAACTCAACATGCTGCTTCTGAAGTACACATTTTTACTAAAGGGCATAGATCGTCAATCTAAGTTCATCAAGTTGGTAGTTTTGAATATAAGATCCTTACTTGTTATCTTTAATTTCATTTGTTTGATTGCACGGATCATATATCAGCATGAAAGGTAAATAACTGATTGAAATGCTTTTAGTTGTGCATTCTCCATCGACATCTAATTTGTAGTACAGACAGCAAATAAAAGTGTCAGGCTAATGGTTGCTCAAGGAGTGTATCAGAAAGTGAACTTGATAAGGGAACCCAAAAAAAACTAAAATATGTCTAAAATTATGTAAAAACTTGTTAAAAAAATAATGTCATAAAAAATGTCTTGAAACTTTTTGATACATAGCAGGTTTCCTGTGCATGAAAGACAAAAACTAGAGACTAGATACAAAAAATACGTTACTTCTCTCTTGTTGGCTGCATAAAGTATATAGCATCCATTGAGGGTAATGGTTGTCGTCGTTTGTCTAGATCTTCAACCACTGGAGGAACAGTAATGTGTCATAAACTGATACAATAGAACTTCATCAAAATGGAGACAAATGTCATTGGTAAAACGGTGTATAGATCAACAGCTAAGGTGCTCAGGTGCAGGAAGAAACAGGTAATTAACCGGCATGAGCATTTTACTCATGGTTTCCAAGATGAGAAAAAATTGTTAGGCTTTGTTTTAGTATCAAAAAGTAGCATCCGCATCAAACATAGTTTACAGTTAGGTAGATTGACATCGAAAGTTGCATTTGAAACTACTTGTATCACACTGTAATTTCGTAAAGATCTAATAGGAAAATTTTACAATGACTAAAATTAGCAAATAACAAGCAACCAAAATGAAGCAATGCTTACAATTAGAGTACAAGGTGCTTTTATGCTTCAATTCAACCGTTTTACAGTTTATTTGAAAATTTAGGTTATTCAAGATCATGAAAGTAATTTGAATTGTAATGAATTTAATACTTAGCATATCACAAACTATTGACTTCAATTATCTAACATACGGGTGCTGATGCCTTTGAAAATGTTTATACATTTATTTGGTACAACTTACATTTTGCTGATTGATAATATATGCATTTTTATTTGATATTGATAGTTATCGATTTGTGTTAATGTCATGAACTAAAATCTAATTATGGTAGATTATAATTGAGTTTAAATTGAATCTAAGCTTTTGTCTGATTGGATTTAATTTGCTTAGGCTCAGATTAGATGCCAACAACCAAAGGGAGGAGGAGACAACTCTGAGCCAGGGCCATTGAAGGATGTCGATTTAGGAGTGGATTTATCAAATAAGAGCTAGTTCTCATTCCATTTAATTAACATATATTGTCAGTTGATTTTTGTTAAATCAGATCTTCTCGAAATGTGTAGTCGAGAGATGATGAGTGAAGGAAGATTTAATTGAGTCAACAACCACCAGCAGCAAAGTTCCAGCAGGTTCAACTCCAGAGCAGGAATTGTGATTGAGGGTAGGATCTCTACCTCAATTATAGTGATCAAATGTTAAATGTTAGATATGAGATATGAATTTATGCCCGTGATCTTCATACAGTTTGTTCTCAGTCATGTTAGCTCAATGGGGAGTGGATGTGAGAGTTCTTTATTGTATTATTGTTGCCTTGCAATCATTCTTGTGGGAAAAGAGTAATGTCTTTAATTTGGTCTTAACTAGTTGATCACCTATTCTTGATGCAGGTGATTCTACAAAAATAATGTCTCCAAAATTTAGCATCATAATTTATAAACGATAAGATACTAGTCAAATAAGAGGCACTAACAAAAAGTAAAGGACAGCCTGGTGCACGAGGCTCCCGCCATGCGGGATCCCAGAGAAGGGTCTATTGTATCCAGTCTTATCCTATTTTGCAAGAGACTATTTTCAGGACTCGAATCGGTGACCTCTAGGTTACAAAGCAACAATTTTATCGTTGTGCCAAGGCACTAACAAAAAGTATAGCCCAATAAATCAATGACGATAAGATAATTCCTTGTCTGCCCTTTATACAATGAGTATAAAACAAGAAACATATGAAAAGTATCATGAACATATTTATTCAAAACAAAAGAAAAGAATCAAGAGCAAGATTCAAATATTACATGAAACCCCTTCTTCAGTAATATCTGCCATCTTGCAAGAATATGACATTACTTTTACAGTAATTTTATCCATGATGAGTACCTACAACCAATGTACTAAAAATCAAATATAAGTGTATAGGAGTACTTAAATAAAATGCAAGGTGAAACAAAGTAAAGCATAGCCTTTAGCTCTCTAAAGACATTACATGAACAGTGTAGGAGAAAAATCAGTGAGCAAAATTTAAACAAAAACCAAAAAGCAAAACTGGTAGATATGGATCCTGATAATGATTTGGTCAACAACTGGAGACAAACCAGGTTCCAATAACTATTATGTTAATATTTTGTCAATATCTCAAGGGACTATCAATAGATCATGTAGGACCATAATTGCTAATGCAAGGAAGAACACTCAACATAATTAATATTGTAAATGAAGATATGACAGTATTGTCAGAGGTGGTCAGATACCACATCAAGGATAACTAGCATTCATTGGGGATGAGGATAAAGAAATCAGATATTCATTTTGAAAACAAAGAAAACAACAATCTTCTTAAACTAGGATATGAGAGGTTGTAGAAAGAGGAAGAGTGTATCATGCTTGAATGTAAATGGAATTCATGTTGGTGGAGGTGGGGGAAGTCATTAGGATATATGAGAGGTCTTCGGCAACTTGATATAATCTTCTTCCTCAACTTCCTCTTAAATCAAAGATAATGCAAGATTTTGAAGTGAGCAAGTCTGAGGATGACAACTTGAGAGAGGTTGCAGAATGGCACAGATTGATTAGGATTCCAGTATTCATTCACTCTTGACATAGGGAACTAATAGAGGGAGAGAGACTAAGTTTGCCCAGAGACTGAGTAAAGTTCTGAAATTTACTGGAACAAAACATGATACTGGAAGAGGACAAGGATTAGCCTAATCTTTCTGAAATTGTAATTGAAGAAGACTAATAGAATTGATAAAAGTGAATATAACTAACAATACCAATAACCTAGTACTTGACATCCAATAACCCAGCAACTCTTAACCCATGGAGAAGTAAGAAGTAACGAGCTCACATGATAAAGTTGAATACAAAATCATGGCACATGACTTGTGAGATCACAAGCAATAAACCAACAAATAATAATCTCACATTCATAATGTCATATATCTTAAACCAATGAATGCACAAAGGTATTCATTATTCAATTTTAATGTAACAAATACAGACCACAAATAAGTCGGAAACAAGTGAAAAATATCATGCAAACAAATACCTTCCATTTTGACTTTGAATCCTTCACTTTGGTCGACCGCAACATCTCATATAATAACCCTATTAGAATCAGGAAAAAGAACAATGACAAGCAAAGGCAAACATATGAAATATGGATTTTGGCCATATAGAGTTTATAACAAAATACCACATTGAGAAATGAAAATAAACAAATCAAGTGGAGTCCATTCACCCATGATAAAAAGAAGTTCAAAAATAATCTCTCATTTTCTATAAAAAGTATGAAATCAAGAAAAAGTTTCATGGGAAACAATAGTAAGAAAAGGAAAACATATTAAATGTATTTTGGTAACATAGAATTTATAACAAATATTGCATCATGAAATGAAAATAAACAAATTAAGTGGAAGTTCCATTCACCCATGAAATAGAAAAAGACATAAAATTTGAAAAGAATCTGCCATATTCTATAAAAGGTATCAAAATAATAACCATACTTCTGCCTCTTTTCCATATTTTGATCTCATCTAGTGAACTTTCAACAATATGACCAGAAGATATTTTTATGTTTGTAAGCCATAAAAGCTACGGCTGTATGATGATTTAACATATAGGAAGTCTAGATAAACAGTCATGTTCTCTTTAGAGAAAAAAAGTAACATTGCCAAATGAAAGCACAACTTAAGATGAAACACATGATATTGGTTGGCTCATGAATTATACAAGTTGACAATATCCTCATGTAAATGTGAATTAGTGCATCACATTGTATGTGAATGAATATTGCTCCCGTAAGATAAATTCTCAACCGTGTAGTGTAAGTGAATCATCACTTACAAAAAGTGGGATAAAGCTTGATTGTTGTTGTTATTGTAGTGTAAGTGAATCATCACTTCTAGTTATATGATTGCAACCCCTTTTCCACATCTCTACATTAGCCTCTAAATTGCCAAAAATTTTGCCTCTGCCTTCTTTTTTCCTGTTCCTTTTTTGCTTTTACAAAGGTTAACTCTTGATCTTGGACTCAGGCACGGGGATAGACTAGACTAAGCAAAACAAGGAAAAGCAGAAAGAAATGGCCAGCACATACAAGCTAATAAGTTATAAAGATAAGCAAAATCTGGTTGAGCAAGATGTTATAATTATGAAACAGGCTGTAATCATCTTTCTTCTAAACAAAAAAAAAATCCCCATAACAATGCAACTAGACATACTGAGACAAGGTCCAGAGACAAACTTCTCTATAACGTGTAAAACATAAAAAAAATTAGATAGAGGTGGAGAGTGAGTCGAGCAAACTGACTATGCAATTCTAGAAAACAAGCAGGCAGGGAAGAAAATGGTTCTAAAAAGGGGAAAAAACAATTGAACAAACAAAATGACATTACTACATTGTAGCTCCAGTTTGTATTTGTCCTGTCAGAAGTATGATGGACTAAATCTAGGTTTCCAGGACTCATCGTGACTAATTTAAGAAACTTTCGTCCACACACATACTTGACAGTTACAAGGCATTCGAGAAACAAAATATCAGGGGATTTATTTCTCCTGTTAAACCCGAAATAGAAACTAAAGACACTCTCATCCTCCTCAGCATCAATTACTCTTTGCCAGAAATGGAAGCAGTTTTAGCTTTCCATTGGCAGTCGGTTCACGATCATTTTGCCAAATCGTGTGAGATAGCATGCATGATGCTGCCCTTTTTGCCACTTAATTTAACCTTCTCTACTATTAACAATTGGTTCCAAAAAAATAACAGATTGAAATCAAGGAAAAAACCACATGTGACGAGCAAACAAAGAAAAGCTATTCGTCCTTAATCACCAAAAATGAAAAAGATGTCACGGGCACGCGTAAAAACAAAGGAGAAATGAGTGAAGGGGTTACGGTCTCTTCCGATCTGACGGAAGGTCTTTTGACCTCCGAAGTTGGAGGACGAGTCGGAGTCCGACATCGACATGATGTCCTCGACGACGACGAATTAGAGATCTATAATTTGGCGAGCGCAAGGAAGTCGACGACGCAGGCGGCACCGGCGAGCGCCGGCGGGTGGTTGTGTGTTTGACCGGTGCAGCCAAGGCGTCTATCCCGTTGCCGAAGGTTGGGAAATTATAGAAAAGGGCAACGGAAGGAAGGAACGAACGCCGAAGAGGAACGGGAAAATGATGTCGCGCAGTCACACGGGTTTTATTCGGGAAGGTTCTATTTGCTAAATCAAAATATTGCGAAGCTTCACATTTCACATTATTTGAAATGGTGATTTCTAAAATGCCCCCTCAATGTTTACTATTCTTTTAAATCCTTTCAATTTAATTAAATATCGATTGAAAAACCTTTATTATTAAAATGCCTTTTGTATAACCATTTAGAGGATTTGGAACTCACATCTAAAGTGGCGTTGATATTTCCAATATCATATATTTATTTTTTTTCAATTATACATTTATTAATAAAAATTTTAATAATGCTTTTTTAAAAAATATTAAACAAGTTTTAGATGATATTAAGAAGGTGCAAAATATTTGTTCCTGAGTGGTGTACGCGCTTACGCGATGACCAATTCAAATTTTGTATTAATAATTGATAAAAAAATAATCCATATTAATATTATTTTGAATTGACTACTAAACTTATCATCAAAATTATCGTTTTAAATTAGGCAAATAATGTCGTGATGCTTCATATGTTTTCGTTCGGTTTGCAACTACTAGAAGATTGTTATTTCTTAAGAAAAAAAACTACTGGCTGTGAACAAAGACGTTTTTAAGAGGCCAAATTGAATAATATTTTTTTAGCATGCCTGATTATTAAAATTACACCAAATTTCGCCCAATTTTTGGGTGACAAAATGACAGTTTTGAAAATAGTTCACAAGAATTAAAAATAAAAAAAATATTTGCAAAATATATAGGAATGATCTCCTATACAACTTTTATGTGAGCATTCATGAGCATCACCATCATCCACCATCTGATCCTTTAGGATTTAGGGTTGGGTTATAGTGTTCACTCGATCGGACGGTGGATAATGATGGTACTCATGGGTGCTCACATAAGAGTTGTGTAGGAGATCATTCATTCATATATATATATATGTGCGACTATCGCTGATCACCACTATTGGTTTGATCAAATTTCAACTATAATTTGGTCGAAATTCAATTACAGTTCGATCGAAATTGAAGTCCGATCAGACTATGGTCGAAATTCAACCAAATTGTGGGCGTTAACACCGCGACCACTAGTAGCCGCAAATAGGCCAAAGAGACATTGACAGCGATTTCGACGAGTTTAAGGACTAAGCTATAATGTTCATTGCTCTGATGATCTATAGACATTTCGATAATGTGTACATTAAAGTATTGTACATTCTTTATTACTATGCAATCTCATTTAATCAGATAGTAAAGAAACTGTCGCACACGCATCGTGTAGGAATAAACACCTAGAATATCAAAACTATATATAGAGAGAGTGTGTGTGTGTGTGAGAGAGTGTGTTTTAATATAATGGGTAATTTATCTGTGAGCACTCATAAGCACCTTTATTGTCCACCGTCTGACTGGGTGAGCACTATAATCCAATGCTTGAACTTTAATAGAGATGTTTACGAGTGTTCACGTGTGTATATATATATATATATACACAGTTCTGTTAGCCTGCACCCGAGCCCCTGCGCACGCCTGAGTTCCACGCCCGTGCCGCCTCATGCTGCCGCCGTTTGTCGCTGGAATTCGTCGTCGTCGGAACCAAACTATAACCCATTGGGATTGGTGAACCCTATGGGAATCGGTGCCGAGGGATCCCGGCCGAATTTCGGCCGAAAAC
>JBAMHZ010459477.1:0-20555 GCA_037177395.1 Alpinia galanga | reverse complement strand
AAGCTACTGAGGAAAGATCCATTGTACACAGTCTTACCTTTCTTTTTTTTGCAAGAGACTATTTTCAAGATTTAAACTTATGACCTCTAGATCACAAAGCAACAACGTTATCGTTGCGCCAAGACTCCCCTTCATCCTGAAAAAAAAAAAAAAAAGGAAAAAGCTCTGAAATATTATTGAGAGTTACAATCAATTGTTTCTAAAATCCTTATAGGTGCAGCAACAAATTCATGGCAAACTAGTGATACAAAGGTCTCAAATGAGATCAGAAAAAAAAATGCCTTTCGTTGAGAAAAACACTGCTTCGCAGTGGGAAAAGTATTAGGAATTAGAATGGCTTATTGAGAGAAGATTAAGAGAAAAATACAAATAGATTTTACAGTCATTTAAAGTTTTATGATATTTGAATACTAGGATAAAATCGATATTTATGATCTCCAATAGTTGAGACAAGAATAAGTGGATGATATTGAATAAGATTTGGTTAATCTATTTACCTCAACTCTCTATACAATCTATCATATAAATGACTATTTTTAACATTATACCATCTGTAGAATACATAAAAAGGAGTGAGGCTCAAGCAATTGTTAGGTAAAAGAAATAGGTCTTACGAGTTCATTTACCTCAACAATCATATATTCTAATTGAGGACCGTACAATCTGTTGACATGCACACAGGACATTTTGGTAAGCAATCACAGGCTACACACATTGCACAAGGAGGGCAACAAATAAGATGCCTACAAGGAATGAAAGCATATCTCCTTTGTGTTGCTAAGCAAATAACACAGTGGCTGATCGGGTAAATCCTCACCTTCCAAGCTGCTTTCTACTATGGACTCTTCTAAATCTTCATTGTGTCACCTTAGTCTCCACTCTTTTCACCTCCAGATGTTCCTGCATTAATAAATTACTGAGTTCATTGATTATTTATCTCAACCAAGACAATGCAACATTTAATCACCAAATCTTTGCTGTGATATCCATCAAACAAAGCGATCTAGTCCAGCTAGCAAGAATGACCCAAATCATGTTACTAAATAGCTGATAACTTTACAATTTTTAAATGTAAGTGAATTATTGAGGACTGCTGTGGTTCATACATTATAGGAACACAGCAACGACTTTAGACATTTGTTTCCTAGATAAGAATAAACAAGAGTATCCAATTTGACTTTGAGTGTACTGTGAGTTGAAGGTAATATATGCACATTCTATAGACACTGATCAGTTTCTAAGAACAATCTAAAGAAAGTTTTTGAATGGATTAAACACAATTTAATGGAGATATAATATGGTGCTGCCACAATTGAAATGCATCTTAGACAAATTACCAAAACTGTTAGAATCTAGTAGAGCGAGCTAATATTGCTTTGGTTGCTTCTCTGTAATTACAGACATACAAATGACCTAGCTTCTTTCAGAAAAAAAAACTGTCAAAAACGAAAAATAAAATAAAATTTAAGTCCCACTTATCAATCCATCACATAAGATCCAAATCTCTTAACATTCACAATAAATAAAACATGTTGGTGCTTATGAAAAAAAGCTTCACCAGGTGCCAAATTGATAATCTTATCAAGGAGCATAATCTTCATGAGTTACAGATTATGACACTCTTGCCTCAATTATTCTGAAGAGTTTTGATCCATTAGTTTCTGTTGATTGGAAATTAGAATAGCTTCATAGAATTTAAAGTTTGCCGACTAACTCAAACTCTAAATCCAAGTAGAATCTCCTTTCCATCACAAAATTAATTCCACTATATTCACCACATCTTTCCAATAAATGATATTCTTCCCTAATCATTTTCTTCTTAGTCAGCTTCTTGTAATATATAGTTTGTAGCTTATTCTTAAAGATATTAAGATGGATAAATTAATGAAGCTTCTAGGTCTCAGAAGGTTCAATTGAAGATTAAAAATAATATGCCATGAAGCATATGTGATGGGATGGATTCTGTTTAATGAGAGACTACTCAAGTTTCTCTCGGCTTAATATATACACGTGTATGTGTGCCTGTATGAATATAATGTGATCTTATTCAACACAGAAGAAATTCTTATGTGTATAATGATAGTACCTGACAATGGCATAGCATAATATACTGGCAGACAGCATTCCAAGCAGAACACCACCCCAGAACAAGATCCTTTTATTGAAATTAAGCTCAGTTACAATTTCATCCTTTGTCCTGTCAGACCTGCAATGGACATAATGAAAATAAAATATGGGCAAATTAAGAATACACATAAGGATAAGTTAGTGTTCAAAGCTTTTTCTAGATGGTGTAAAATTCTAGTAGTTGCACAAGAATTTGTAACTTTAATTACAAAGGCAACAAATTATTTTTTGTTGGGTTTGACTGAACAGCTCCTCAGAAACTAGCACAGTATGTTAGGAAACAAATTAAAAATAAACTAAGGAATTATATTGATATATACAAGAAACAAGGAAGATCCTTGCATGACTTTATCTCTACGGCTCCTTCTCTTATACCGCAGATGCCAATTGCTGTCACCTCCTTTCCAATTGGAAATTAAGGACTTTTTCTTCATTCAACAATGCCACTTTTTAAGAACATAATCTTGATTATAAACCTAGAAAGATGAATAGGACTACAACTAAAGGGAATAAAAGTATTTCCAGTATAAACAAGTAGAGAACAAGAACTTACAGGAAATCAAATGCCAAGCATGACCTGGAAGAATGTTAAAGAAGTAGGTTGAATAGGGTGCAGCTCATGATAAACTGTTGTAAGAGGAGGTATTGATTGGGTTGAACCATCCTGATTAACATGAACGTTACATAACCTGAATTAGGCCACTCAGAACCTTCAACATCTACAAGTTCCAAAACTACATCAGCCTTTTCCACATTGCGATGAATGACAGTGTGTTTTTTCATCAATTAAATTTATGAGATAATGAAGTAGTATTTACCAATTTCAATGAGCTTGACTTTTGTTCCTTGGTTGTTCTTAAAAGAATGGACTGGAGGTCAAGACTCCATGAGAGCATTCCCTTCCATTCATTGTAAATATATGCACTTCACCATGCAAGAAAAGGAGGTATGAGGTTATAGTAGGTACTTTGATGTCATATTACATTTATATCCAGTTGCAGCTAATTTGATTTATATTATCAATCTGTTTGGCATACATGGTTAGGGACCTATGATAATGAAGATATTGCTAATAAGCCAAGAAATTCATGAACTGAGCTCAACAAAGAGCACTACATGATGCATTTTAGCATCAAAGTGACCTGGATACAACCAGAATTAGAGCCTACATGACCCAAAGCTTCTATTGGGTGCTGTGCCATTCTACAACACATTTCACTGCTTGAAAATGTACTGACGCATATCACACAGTATCCACGGACAATAGGCATCCTCATCAAATTCACAAACATCAGACACTTTGCTGAATTCCCCAGAAGATATTCACCAGCTCAAGTACTAGAATTTATATGGACTTAATTAATATACTGCACTGACTAATGAATATACTTAATTAGGCTAAGAATGGGATGTAATTCTGTTGCAACCTCAAAGGGAATACAAAGGCAAGATTTACCGTCTGGGGGCTGAGAATTGCAACGGCACTCTCATCGGAGCCATGGGGAGTGAGCACCCCCTCGCTCTCGAAAGGCCCCCCCATATGCCGCGGGCCTCTGTGGAGGAGGCTGGCTGGACACGACCTCGGACGACAACGAGGACGGACTCCTCTTCTCCGATGGCTAGAATAGATCGGAGGCCGGAGATGGGAGCGGAGGAGGCAATCTCGATGCGGCCAAGGACAGCGGAGGTAGCGAAGTACTTGATCCAAGAGGTCGCAGCGACGGCCGCAAGGCGAGACCTAAGGCATCTCCGTCACAGGACCCGGCGAGACGGACGATGGCGGCCGCCACTTCACGGTTGCGCAACGACATTTATCGGCGAGGGGCGACGACGACGGAGGCGGTGGAAATTCCCGATCGGCGTGGGCTGAGTTTTTGTCGTTTCGGCGTTTCCCAGTGCAGTCGCAATCCAGGGACCACTAGCGTAACGCTCGAATTTAAAAATTACATTGTTAGGAAGGCAAATTAAATAATTTAAATTGAATAGGAGCGGCAGTTGTTTTATGGAGCGGTAAGTGAATTAAATTTTAAAGTATTTTTTCCTTAAAAAATAAAAAATTATTTATTTTTTTAATTTATACATTGCACTTTAATTTTTTTCTAAATTAATTATTTCATATATTTCCGGCATATAATTTACTCATATACACCATGGCTGACGCTTGTGTTCATGTTCAAATTGCAGTATTATTAGCCACTCTATATGCGAGCAGTTCTCCGTGCGATGTTTGGTGATGATAATGACAAGTGTATAGGGATGCATAAAAGCCGCAAAAACACAGGGAATCATCGAATCATTAGTGGCAGATTCCAGAGAAACTCAACGCTCCAGAGGATCTACTCGACATCAACAAGTAATCCACTTCCACCGATTACTTTTCGTGAAGACCAATCCAAGCCTTGGTGGAGGATGAATATAATAGCTTCTACATCTGGTGGGACTGACGAATTTTCTAAAGGATGCTGATCAACTGATGAGTCATAAATTAGACTATTTTAATTAATCTATTGGGATGAGAGAATATTCTGAAGCACGAATGGAGATATCAGATATGTATCCGTGTAGTGTTAGATTGCTGTGTTCAATTGTAGAATAATAATCAGAAGCCATCATATGAACTCCACAGGCAGTTTTTTAATCCTTTCCTTTTAAAATTATACTATAGCATTTACAGTCGAGCATAATTGAAATAGAAAAATTACCCAGATTTTTGGCCTGCAAATGGTTTTCTTCGGATTATGAGGCTAATTTGTTGATAGGCTCTTCGTTGCAATCTGGAATTTTTCCCTTCTTTGTATTGTAATTGTTCATCTGTTTGGCCTCCAAGTGATTCGACAATGTCGTGTTTCAGTCTCAACCAAGCAGCTCCGGAAAGCCGCTCCCGGTACGGAGCAGGTTGACCCGGGGCCTAAGGCTACCGCGGGTACGAGGGCTGCTCGGCGTCGACCGCACCGCCCGCGGCGACTCGAGGCTCCGCCGGAGGAGATGTTTGACGGCCCCGATCAGTTGCTCCGCCGGGTCGACCGCCGGCTCCTCGGCGGACCTGAAGCTCCGGCGGAAGGTGGCGTGCCGGCCCATGGCCTCTTCCGTCGAGATCAGGAGTTCCGAGCGGCGGATCTCGTCCTGAACGGCCTCCGCGCAGAGGCCGCAGATCCACCTCCCAACATGCCGCTCCCGCACAACCGCGATATACGCCGGCGTGCACTCCTCCGTGAGGCCGCAGCAGTCGCACGACGCGAACTCCACCTCCACCGCGGCTGCGGCCGCCGACGCCACCACCACGGAGGCTTCAGCCCCGCTACTAATCAACGTAGTCGACATGACGAAGATCTAAAACGGATCCAGAATCAGGCTTCGCCTGGATCTAGAAATCAAAATTTCTCCCTAGAAACACAATTATGTATTCAGATCGACACTCCTTTAATTAAATTTCTCCCGAGTAAAAGAAAAAAAGAGCACATACCGATTTGATGGAGAAGCGCCGATGGAGGAGGGAGGCGGAGGAGATGGGCAGCTACCTTCTCTACTCAGGGAATTCCATTTCTTCGCCGTCTCCTCTCGCTGCGATCGTTGGCGGTGGCTTTGACGCCGCTTCTGGCTGTGGAGAAGCTTCCATTTCTCGGTCAAAACTCAAAAAGGAAGGTTGCTTGATGCCTCGCTCCCTATCGATCTCTCTGAGAATTCCTCCCCCTTCTCGTTGTTTCCTCTTTTGTCAATACGGCAGGTGTTGTGGCGGGTGGGTGGGGTTGGGATTTGGGGGGGTGAACGAAGGACTTTTGTCGACTACGCGGCGGGCGCCACGGCAATGATTGAGGAGGGAATGAATGAATGAGTGGGTGAAGCCTCCGCGTCAGCAAACATCCGTTTGCGTTGGTATTAGATGCCTCATCTTACGTACCCTTCCATTACCCGCAGGCCATCTCCGCTACCTGGACTTCCCCTAATAATAAAGCAGGTACGATTGGTGAAGGGATGGAGAATTTAGCAGGCGAATTGTTGTGGTCGAAGAGGATGCCAGCCGTCTGCCAACTCATCGGCTGAGCCAGCTCTTTGCCTAAGTGTAACGTCTTGCGGCAAGGCAGAAATCAACGGGCGAACGTCATCGACAAAATATTCAAATTTTCATTTATTATTATTATTATTTTAGCTATCTAAATATAATCACCTAAATACTACTTTAATTTTTGTAATCCCATTGCAAATATCACTTTATAGTGCTTTTTTTTTTATAAGTACCCGTCTAAAGTAAGGGGCACTTATATCCGCAAGTATACTTCAAATTCATTATTATAAGGACTATATACTTCTAAACCTAATTTAGATACTGCAAATGAGGAAAGATCATTTGATTAAAAAATAAATCGATATAAATCAAATAAATTATTTTTTTTAACAAATAGAATCTATCAAACTTTATTATTAAAATCGAATAACCAATTGATATAAAATTGATTAATTCGATTGATAATAAAATTAAATGATTTTTTTTATCAAACGAATTAATAATAATTAAATCAATTCAATTTATTAATCAAGTTATGTAGTAGTATAGCAATTGACTAATATCAATTTGATTTAATTGAATTTAAAATTTTAAAATCAAACCCGATTCAAATAAAGTAAAATAATCAATATTTTTTTTAAAAAAAAATCTTAATTATTATTTCAATTTAACAGAGATTTTACTTACTTTTACAATAAATTATACGAATGCAACAATAAAGTATTCAAATTTCAAATGAATTGAATATTTTAAAAATTAACTTCTAAATATGTTATGTTCTATATTTATTTAATCACTAAATTAGAAGGAAAAAAAATCATCTATTTAATCGGGTGAAATTCCAACTTTGAATTATCAAACAAAAAAATCATAAGACTTCTAATAAATACGAACAATCTAAATAATTGATTAGACAGTTTTTTAATATTTAGAATCAGTTTTTCTAAATGCCTTTTATTCTTTTTTAAAATTTTATTAAATTTGGCATAATGATATTTTTGCAATTAGAGTAAATGGGTAGCCATAAAACCATAACACTTCACCTTTATTTTCTTCTTCTTCTAATTATTATTATTATTATTATTATTGTAAAAATGAGACCCGTGAACAAGAATGACGATGAAACTGCTAATCTCTCGGGTTGCCGTGACGGCGGTGACTTGCTCCTCCCCACCGCCATCGTTTTCTTTCCTTCGCCGCCAACCAATTTCAGAACCAAAAGGAGAAGACAACCCACACTCTTTCCTCCTCATCGCTCGATCCGTTCATCAGCTTTCTTCCAGCATCATCACCGATTGCCGATTGGTGAGACGCAACCCAGTATCTATGTTCTTCTGATTTTTTCCTGAGAATTTCTGCCTCTGCTTTTTGGTTGACATAATCTACTTTAATTTTAGGGTTCTTATCCTTTTTCGTCGATGTCGAGGATTTGGGAGGATTGATTATTTTGAAGAAAAAAGTAATTATTTTCTTCTGAAATTCATTTGCGGATATTGATTTCGTGGGGGAGGGGTGGGGAGGGGGGGGGGGGGTGGAGTACTTTTGATAATCAGATCTGAGTTGGAGAACACACTTGAACTAAGGTAATTATATCATTTCGCGCGACTGAATCTATGCTCCATTTATACCTTAATATCTCAGAAAATCTTATTATTGTCATTCTATCCCTTTTTTGAGTTTTAAATGCGGGAGGAGTGATTTTATATTACTTGTGACCCTGTTTATCAAAGCGATTTTACAAACTAATGATTGCCTATAATATGATTGCGCAGGAAATACTCTGTTGTCTCACAAATTGATCCCAAATGATCGATGGTGACAATGGCATTTAACGAAAAATCTTCATACTCCTCACTGTCAAAGCTAGATTTGGGTAGTTACCATGACAAAGAGAGTGGCAGCTACTTGGTTGATCATGATAAGGGTCCTTCATGGCTGATTGCGCCAAAACATGATGGTCTATTCCAATCATCATCAGATGACTTCCTTGACCAATGCAATCAAAGTCAGAACCCCTTCCATAGAACCCAATCCAGCCAACTCAGAGCTAATCCTGAAGTGAACTTGAAGAATGTTTTGACTGGATTGTATTCAATTCTTGTGGGGCGAAACCAAGCAGATCGTGGTAGTCAACCTCAGCTAAGCTCTGTTTCAGATGAATCCTCAAGCTCAGACATATCATTTTTCGGTATAGGACCAAATGGAGATAGTTTTTTGCATCAATCAGTTTGTGTGCCAAGTGCACCACCTCTTGATGTAGAAGCTATTAACTGTTGTAGTACATTCAAAGATGTGCTTGAAGCAGATCCGCCCGAATGGATTCCTGATAGTCATTCAAGAGTCTGCATGCAATGCAATTCCCCTTTCACAGCCATCACCCGAGGAAGACATCACTGTCGTTTTTGCGGTTGTATATTTTGCAGAGAATGTACAAAAGGGAAGTGCTTGTTACCAGTCAAATTCCGAGAACGGATTCCTCAAAGAGTCTGTGATTCTTGCTATGACAGGCTTGATCCTTTGCAGAGCATACTGATTGTCTCAAATAGTAATTCTGTGCAATCAGCTAAACATGATGTTACTGACTGGACATGCATGAGAGGATGGTTAAATTTTCCTGTCGGCATGTCTATGGAGTATGAAATATACAAGGCAACGAATACCTTGAGGGGTTATTGCCAGGTGTTGAACTTCTACGTTTGAAAATTTCATTGTAGATTGTAGTATATCTTTTAAATCAAATTTCGGAATGTGGATATCATGCGCCACACTTCAACATTTTGTCTAACATGCAGGTTGCTAGGTTAAATCCTGAGAAATCAATTCCCTGGGCTATCCTTAAAGGAGCAAAAGGACTTGCCATACTGACAGTAATTAAAGCTGGTGCACTTCTTACTTACAAGGTGGGTAGTGGTCTTGTAGTTTCTCGAAGAGTTGATGGATCATGGTCTGCACCATCTGCCATTCTATCTGTTGGTCTTGGATGGGGAGCACAGGTAAGCATTAAATTGTTAGCTGATTTTCTTTTTGTTGTTACGCTATGTTAAAATGCTTAGTGAAGCACTTATCTGGAAATTATATGTATCCCACTGTAGTAGTATACTGTTATTCCATGTTCTCAATAGGTAAATAAACCATATGATGAAAGTGGAAATTTCTGAAAAACAAAAAACACGGAATACCAATTAACTACTTGGGGTGTATATATATTTATCCAAAAATAAAATGCCTACATTTCGTCATTATTTTGATATCATTTTTTTTTTGTTTTTTGAAACTTAGATGGGAGGCGAGCTTATGGATTTCATCATTGTGCTTCATGGCTCTAGAGCAGTCAAAGCATTTAGCAGCAACATGCATGTCTCAGTGGGCGCAGGCCTGAGTGCTGCTGCTGGACCAGTAGGGAGAGTGTTTGAAGCAGAGGTCAGAGCTGGCAGTAAAGGGTCTGGCATGAGTTATACATACAGTTGTAGCAAAGGTAGTAATTCCTCAATACTGCACAAAAGCATGCACTAAATCATTGATTGTTAGTTTGGCTTCCAAATTATGCTCTAAATCATTGACTAGTTACAGACTTTTCAAGTTTTAGATGAAGATTATCTGAGTAGAAGTCTAGTTTTACTAGTCAGAAAGTGGGACATAAATTGAATTTGTCCCAAGCAAATGACAGAAAAATGTTCATGTTTTCTAGTTGACATATGAAATGCATCACAGCTCGATCTGTGCTGCAGATTGACAGGTTTTCTGCCAGTGTTTCAACTATACTATTGTCCAGTTCTAATTAGCCATTGAGAATGTGGTTAAAAATCCACTAGTAAGCCAGCCGTCCTGATTTGGTATTTGGCAGGTGCTTTTGTTGGAGTTTCACTCGAAAGCTACTTCATAGCAACCAGGACGGAGACTAACTTGCGCTTCTATGGCGATCCTTACCTGACTACAAATGACATTCTCTTTGGGACAGTGAGGAGGCCTACAGCTGCTGAGCCCTTGTATTTGGCTTTGAATGGCTTGTACTCAAAACTAAGTAGTTAGTTCTCCTTAGATCATCTCTCGTACATATTCAAACCCGCTCACAGTCTATTCTCTTATGATCTCGGCTGACAATTAACTGGAAGGTGCAAATATCTCGTTATTGTTCACTGAATACATAATCCTGTCTATCAAACATCAACTGATTCGTGTTTCAGGCATTCGGTTTATAGTAGCTAAATTTATTACTGTCGTGTTAAAACGAACGTCTTCCCCACCATGGTTGTTGGCTGTGTTAATGCATAATCCTTTTCTGACTACTGTCACCATCAAGATAATATTTTGTAGACTATCAAAGGTATTAGTAGTTTGTGGTGGATTTCTACACTCCAAAAACATCTTTTATTTACATTTTATGCAAAAACAAGGCAGGGAAGGATGCAATTATGTTTAGTTCATTTTATGCAACAATCTATGGCTTGTTCAAACATTGTTGGAACTCCAAACCAACATCAATGGCATGCCCAACCGGTTTTGGTCAATATGTTGACATCGAAGTGCAAAAGATTCAGTTCAGTGGTCTTCAACGACTATACCAGAGAGTGGCTTTGGTCAAATGAATTAACGCGGTCCACTGATTCGGTCAATATGAAAAGATTCAGCTCATAAGTTTTAAAAACACAAGTACTGAAATGGAAAATAAAAACAAGGTCAAAGGAGACTTTGTATCAAGTCAATAGCCATTTAGTCTTAAAGACAAAGGAAGAACAATAATGGATTTGCCGTCTTTGATGACTTAGTCCTAGTTTGAGGCGACTTCAACTAAAAAATGTATTGAACAATAGAATGGCACATCTTTTTTCATCCTCATTCCTGCATGCTATCTTGGCATCTACCAATCCTCATGGGAGGTCAATCTATTTGTCTTTGCATCAATTGCAACTTTGAACGAAAGTAGTAGTAATAAAGCACAGAGTAAGCTGTTTGAAAAGCATTTCTCAAACAAAAACTTATATTAAGCACAATAATTGTCAGTTTATCAGTAAGCCCCAGTCCAAATCTCACAATTTTAAACAATTTGAGAGGCAGCAGTAAGTTGCTACTCCTGAATATTATTCTGCCTACAGAAGTTTTGACAACACAAACAGTTCTGGCACTCCGCGATCCTCCAAAACAACGGGGAAAAGGGGAAGAAAAAAACACTTAATTGCACACACTGAACACCTGTAACCAGGTTGAGGTCCTTTAGTAAGCACTATCTTCCAGAAGGAAGTTATCAAAGCTCCAAAGGCTCACAGCATTCAAATCACCTTGTGTCAATTCACCACCAAATAGGCAGTCAATTGACAAATCGTCACTTCTTTCTTCTAAGTATGGGAATTGCAAGAATTTTGCATATGGATCAAAAGCAGGCAAGTCTTCAGGGAGTTTGATTTCAGAGGCTGCCTCTGTGGACACTTCCAATCCATAATTGTTTTTGAAAACCTTGTGCATATTATCATCACCAAGTACTTGAGTTTCATTGCCTTTGTTTGCTGAGGGAACATAAAAAGGCATGATCTCTGGGCGACCGAAAGAGGTGCTACCCTCATCGGAATGGAAGTTCACACATTGGGATGATTCAGAGGATTGTTTAGTGAAATAGGGATTCAAATATTCAGGTTTAGGTAGCCCCTTCTCTTCCAAGAGACCCATTCTAGAATAGAAACCAGAGTCTGAGTTAGACGCTGGTGCTCTTGTAGAAGTAGATTTTGGAGCATGGTTTCGGCGGTCACAACTTGCCGCAGTGGGGAAATTCACCTTGGCTTTTTTGCCACGGATGCGATGAGCTTCAGCATCGTAAGCTCTTGCAGCCTCTTCAGCTGAGTTGAACGTCCCAAGCCAAATTCGAACACCTTTGCTAGGATCTCTGATTTCTGCTGCCCATTTGCCCCAAGGGCGCTGGCGAATTCCACGGAATTGATTCTTTCTCTTCCTTTTAGTCGACTTAGCTGCTGGTCCATCATAATCTCTTGACTTTAGGGTGATTAAACCCTCTGCCATAACAAAATAAGCAATCAAAAACAAAACATATTTGATTTTACCTTTGAAAAGCAAACCTCACTTTTTCATTCCAAACACAAACACCGGTACTAAATGAGCAGAAGATTTAGTTCCCTCCCAGATGCTGAATAAGACATCATTTATAGATTAAGCATCTCTTTGTGACATTATTTTAAACAAGTTTCAGCTCAAATCATTATAAATCAGATTTCATATTAGAATGGAGCAAAGAATTATATCTTCCTTCATGTGATAGAACAGTAGTGATCCTACAAGACTCTTTATATAGTATTTTAGTTCCGTAGACAAAGATCAAGAGTCTAAAAGCAAAACTTAAATATAATATCTACTTATAACATCACCAAAAATTTATACAGACCTTCCAAGAATTTTGCAAAACATGTTCCCAATTAATTATGATAAAAATTATACAAAAAGTTGAATTTTGTTAAGGGGAAAGAAGAGGTTACTTTTAGATATGAATCGACTTTGACAACATTATCTTTTCTTTTATTTAAAGGATATCTAATATTTTGCAATTGATATCCATAATCCTTTCTAACTGAAAAATAACCATTACTTCTTGCAATTGATAGATCTATGGAAGCATAGAAACTAACGAAGAAGAAGTCATCAGTAACTAGAAGATGGACAGTAAAACAACCTTTCTAGAGGGGTAAAAAAAAAAATTTGCATTTTTACCTAACGAGAAAGAGGCTTTCGATCCGAAGAGCTTGAAATCGATCTCCTCATCTTCCTCGTAATCATCGAACTCCTCGAAGTCGGCCTCAAAGTCATCCTTCAGCTCCACCCTCCGCTGCTTCCCTCTCTTCTTTTTCCCTCCGGGCCACAGTAACTCCGCCGCTACCCGCCGCGACACCGCCGCCGGAATGATATCGGAGATTATCGCTCCTCCGCACATCGCAGAACTCCTCCAAGACTCCGGAATTGCAGGGGAAAGGATACCTCTTGCCTGGTCAAGGAAGGCCAGCGGAGGATGATTTGTAGTAGTGGGAAGAGTTTGCTGATTGGTTGAAGAAAATATTATGATTAATTTTTATAGTGAAAAAAACAAACAGAAAAGAAAAAAAGAACTTTCTTCCCCATGCTTATCTGATTAATAATTTGATCTTATCCTTTTTTTAGCTCGGCATAACATTATACATTACTTGTTTTGAAGAGAAAAAAAAAGTAAATTATTTTAAAAAGGGAATAAACACAAATAAAAAAAATAACATTCTTTATATTCTCATCTGACTAAAATGAGCATTTCATATTTACATATTTTTTAAAAATAGAAATTATGATTTTATAAAAATTAATAGTCTAAAAATAATTACACTTATGAACTAGACACAATACTTCCAAAGTACAATTCAGTCTTTATTCAAGTTATGCCTTTCAAAGATCATGATTTTGATACCAAATTTTCTATCAGCTTTTATTCATTTCAATAGACCATTGATACACATCGAGAGAAGTGAAGAGAACGGAACACAATTTAAGCATAAGCTAAGCCAAGAGATCCTTGCAAGCTAAAATAAAAGAGAGCAAAATACACACCATGAAGCATAGTAAACAGATTGATCACCTTTAATGCCGATGAAGTCCAACCCCACCAATGCCCTATGTTGAGGAATTCCTTAAGAAACCAAACACAAATCAATATGAAACTAGGCTAGGAGAACAGCTTTGATACAATGGAGAAGCCAAGGCAAGACCGATTAATGAATATTACTAATAGAATCTTGATCTTGATTGAAGGTCGTCATGCCTAGTAACCTTTCTCAACATCATTGGCAACAGCATGCTTTTCGGCCATTGATTTAGTAACCTTGGCAGCAACACCGGCAGCTTCGGCAGCATAGTTTAGTCCCCCAACCATAGGCCCAGCTTGTGCAGATTCTTTCTTCAATATTTTAACCACTTCCATGAGCTTCCGTGATCCAGGCTTACTGTTTGCCGCATCCTTGTCCTTCTCATCCAACATGACTGGTCTTTCATCCATGACCTGAGATGAAGATCATATAAGTGCTGCAAAGGCGAAGGCAATGCAATCCTACTGTGAATGGGAAGTTCCAAGAAAAAAACTTGACATGAGTTTCAAAGGAAACAAATACAACTGAGCCATTGAACTATCAATGATTTAGAAAAAGTCGTGCCTTTTTCTGAAGACGAGGTTGCCTAGTTCTCCTTTCTTGCATCACCTTCTGTCGGGCCTCATAGAAACTGAAATCGTCCACAATAGATGTCTTGCTCACATGTTCCTTGAAAAGTTTAAGCAGTTCAAGACCTTGTTCAAGCTTCACCTGAACAAAAGAGACACGGTGATCAACAATAATTCTCTACTTGAATAGCAGTAGATAATTTTCCTCACCTCCTGAGTATCTCTACTGTTTGTCACTGGTTTGTTTTCATTGTTCTCCAATGTGATATGCTTCAGCATGCTATTAGGTACGTCCTTCACAATATGCCACTCGACAGGAAAGCACCCAATCCACTTGTCCTGCTGCCAGAAATCTAATGTTTTGTTGAAATCAACAGGACCTACCATCTCTGCAACACCTACGAACTGTCCGCTTGTGTTCACCTATAATACAAAAGTAAAATAATCGACAATCACAAAAGGAAAAAAAAAATCTAAAAGTGAAGAGTGAACTTCCAAATTAATGCTTACAGAGAATAACAGGAACACCGGGCATCCATTGGTCTTCTCCTTGGACTCCTGATAAGCAACATCAAGCTTCTTGTTCCCATGTTGAGTGCTAGCCCAGACATTATACTTGATACTTTTGTGAATATCATCCTCACTGTATGATTTCATTACAAAAAACTTGGCATCTGAATATGTTACAGGGAAATCTGCAGCGTTGTATTTTTCAGGGGCTGCAGAGGAGTCCTGGACATTTGTAGGAAGACTCTGTTGTTCCCTTTCTGTAAGAGAAAAATCAAGCCCAAACCCCTTTTGGTTTCTAAAGCGCTCACCCCTTGGTCCTTTGTTAAGCTCACTCAGCTCCTGCAAGTTCTCATTACTCGAGCCATAGAAATCAGTGACCTGACCCCTAGGCATATATTTGCTACCCATGGGCATTACCCATCTTCCATTCATGCTGGAGTCATACAAATTCGAATAGAAACCCTGATTGCCTCTGAAACCATTACCATTCCGGCCATACAGTCTGTTGTTAGGGTACATCTTGTTCACCATTCCTGGAACTGCTGATCTGGGCGTATGCATTCCCTGGGAAATAGTGCCCATAATGTTAAATTAGTAGGGGTAGATATCTACTGAAGACAGCAATCTGAAAATGGAAGAGAGAACTCCTAGTATCAACAAGACATCTCGAAGTATGAGCCAAAATTGATTCTGGAAATCAGAATGTTAAACCAAATTAAAGTTCAGTAACAAGCGTTTGGTTTGCTGCAAGGTATGTTATGAGTGCTAAGATTCATTATTAGGAAGTACTAAACTGGTTCATTTAAATACATAATAAACAACTCAATTAACAAAACCTATTAGTAACTTGCGTACCATAACATGAGGAAGGGGACGAAGGTTCTGATTTCTAATAGATGTAGTATTGGCAATATGAGGAGACGTTGAAGAGGCATTATTAGTGGAAGTGTGTCTCTGCTGCCCGTCAGCAAATCCGGAACCATCATACCATGAAATAGGTGACCACATGCCATCAAACCCATATCTTAGATCTTGATAACCTGAAGACGGTTGTCCACCAGATGAGGTGCTTTTACCAAACACACCACCTGTATTTGATGCAGTATTATGTTGGCTTTGTTTTACTTTTGTAACCCCATTGTTGTTATTTGTACTTCCTTTAGCAATACCGTTTGAATTAGCTTTTGTTGTATCTATTGGGGTAGGAGCAACATCAGTTACAGTAGATGTAGAAATATCCACTTTGGAACTAGGATTTTGGCCTGGTGTGTATGGAGCATTTGTAGGCGGTGGTGGTTGGAAATATGCCGCTGGAAACTGGTAATGTTGGGATGTGTATAACTGATTGCTATGCCCCAAAGTTGGAACAGGGGAACCAGGTGAAGGATATGGACTATATGGAGTATAGCCATATCCATGATGATACATATCTCCGTAAACCCCCTGCCAAAAACCAGAAACGCTATCAAAACCTTGACGTGTATATACAATTATAAAACAACTTGTGAGTTCAAGTTTTAAAAAATAAATTTATCAATAAGTAGTAAGGCTATCATCAAAATGAGAGACTCAAAATAGCATAGGGATTTAATACAACTTACATGTGGAGGCACCTCTATGCCATCATGGTTAACATATCTAGAATAATCCTCCCAATCTGTCACTGAGCCATCATAACCTGAAGTGTTCACAAATATATTCACTCTTCTATAGAGAGACGCTACAATCTCAATGGAATTAAAGAGATTTAAAACAGAGCAAGACTCTAGAATAATTTCATCAAGTCATTAAAGGAAAAAAAAATCAATCATGTTCAGATAACTAATGTTTTAAAAAGCATAAGAAGTCGAGACACTAAACAAAAAGCAGACACATATCTATTAAAAAAAACAACTAGGTCTATTAACAAAAATATATAGCAGAATGTACTAAAAAAGGACAAATTTCATGCATAGTATATCAAATTAATTTAACTAAATAACAATACAAACAAATTTATATGTCACTCAAAAATTACTACATCATCCTAAAAATTTACAACTTCCTGTACAAAATGTTACAAACAAATACGATCAAGCATAAAATATAAATCACACAAAAAAATGCAAGTTAACCAACTGTGATCTATATTAAAAAAAACTCATTCATGTAATGAATACATAGACTATATTGCTTGTATATCTGTCAGGTAACATCTTATTAAACAGTTTAGGATTAACTTGGACATGACTTGAACTTTCAGAAGCCAAGCCTATGCGATCCTTATGCAAACAAAAGCAGATGAAATGCAATCCTCACTGCAGAAGTGGATTGTGAATTACCTATATAAAACAATGATGACAACACATGCATCCAATTAAAACGGTCTAAAACAGAACATGGACAACATGGCAATTGAATTGATTATCGAAATAATCCATGGCATTTACATCTAACCTCCATAGTAGTAAGATGAAGGGTATCCATTTGGTAAGTAGCGCATGCTTGCATCCTTATGATCCTGAAGCGGAGGAGTAAGAGAATGCTCATATATAGGGATTGAAGAAACTGGATTCCCCCCATTTGCTGAAGCATATTGAACTCCTGAGGTCTTCTTAGAAACAAGCAAAGTCAATTAATAACAACTTTATTCAAATATCAATTTATATATTAATATACTGTTACCATCCCGCCAAAAGCAAGATAAGGAAACGCCCATGATTAGAACAGCTAGAATTCTACCTTCTTTGTAACCCCTGAAACATTATCACTCTGGCTGTTGGAGTCCAGGGATAACTTTTGCATCAGATCTGGAGCTTCTACAACAAAATTATTAAGGAATAGCTGAAATTGAAAGCATACCACTTATTTCAAACCAATACAAATCTCTATCTCTCTGTCTCACTAAACCTCCAGATTGTTAATACAGATGTATGATTGAAAAGCCAAATGAAATTACGAATCAAATATATAGTTATTTTATCACAAGCTTTAACATAGATTGTCGATACAGACGTAAAATTGAAAAACAAACTAACTTACGAATCAGATATATAGTTATTCTTTCACAAGCTTTAGCATCACTAACCCACGAATTCTTTGACAAAGAAACCTACAGAATACAAGAAATAAAAGAACAGCGTAGCACCAGACCGTGGCTTAAAAAAACCTAATTTTGACGGCTCTAAAGTGTCTCAACCCGAGCAAAGAAACAAAAACTTAGATCAGCTTGCTAGAACAGCAAAACGAAGGGTAAAGAAGGCGAATGCGTAAAAACAACAGATAAGCAAAATCAATTCTTTGAACAGATAAGCGATTGAAAATCACGATAACAAAAAGGACCGGATCAGATCAAGGGCCAAGGAAACAATTCCATTGGCAAGAAGGATACGGTCAGCGGGAGGAGCAGGAGAGACGGCCGCCATGAAATGATCTGCAGGTGTCGGAAGCACAGAGGAGCTAGCAGTTCCAGGAGGATTCGATGGCTCTAAACTCTCGAAGAGGAGGAACAGAAACCCTAGGAGAAGAGTAGAAGCGGGCGCCGCCACAGGAGACGAGGGTAGGAAAAAGAAGAGGGTTTTGTCACCGAAGCAGAGTTGATAAAATACCCCGCCTTCGCAAGGCGCCACTCTTACCGAACTACCCCCCGTTCATACTCTGCTTCTACGCCATTCCATAGACGATTGGCCGAAAATGCAGATTGTTCTGGGACCCATATTCATCCACGTAAATTCACCAATCATAGGACGGTATTCAGTCCGGGTATGTAGAGAATGAAGGAGCTCCCCTCTCACTTCCGGATAGTGCTTCTCAGCTTCAGCCTTCTCTACGAAGTAATTCAAATATAATGATAAAAATTGATGAAGTACCTTTTTAACTGTACTGTTTTTTTTTACAAAAGAAAAAACAAAAAGTATTTAATACAGTTAATTAAGGAAACTGCAGATGTATCATAAATATACAGTATAAATATTGAAAATATACAATATAGTTACAAATTCATAAAACAATATTACTAAATTATATTAAAAAATAACTGCAATTTTATTTTATTTTTGATATTATATCAGTGCAAAAAGTTATACGTAAATTTTGAGTTGGTAAATATATAGTAAAATAAATTAACAAAAAGAAAATGAAAAACAAAATTATGATATTTTATTCAACATCTTTATCTAAATTAATTGATTAAAGATTCATAATTTAACAATAAAAGTGACATTGAATAATTATTACAACAAACCAAATGACAATACATTGCTCAAGAGACAGAAGTTCATCTCGAGCTAAGTAAGTGGGAAGATAGATATCAATACACTTTTTGCTAGTTATGTATTGAATTTTACCTTTAAGAGCATTTATATCACGTCATCTTACAGATGAAGATAAACTTTTTTTTTTTTACTTCCCTTTTTCAACCTTAGTTATGGCTAGTAGGAAGGTATCTCATGTTGTATTTTGGAAAGATAATCTGTGTGAGAGATCGGATTCTGACCTTAGAATAAAGATTTCATCTATGTATTCGTCCTTCACTAACTTTTCCTATTTCACTACTTAATCAAATTGTCGCATATAATATGAACACCTGGACGTTGTCATACATCAAAGTTTTTATCCTCTGAATCAGCAATCCAATCTTATCCCTTCATTGAATAAAGACATCGGACATCAAGAAGTAACTGGGTGTAGAATTTTAGGAAGAAAAAGCTAGAAGGCTCGATCCTGAAAGAGACAGATGAGAAAACAAAAAATTACACCTCTCTACATACGGGAAGAAACGGCTGTGCATCAATTAAAATCGGAACAAGCATAAAGTGACCAATGTTTCATACCTCTGAACAAATAAGTGCGAGATTGGTCTTCAATGGAAGTGAAATGACGGCAATCGAAGGCCAACCAACTCGTACATAAGGGAATTGAGAATCTTACTTCTATTTAGTATCTATCATCAAGGTTAAAGATAAATAAAAACTCTAGGAATAAACTTATGATCAAATTTAATTTAAAAAATAAATAAATATTGTATGAAATAAACTTATTTTGCGCCGTCCACTTCTCTCAGGATCTTTGCCGCGTCCTCTGGGAAAACAGGATTAATAAAACAACCAGGTTCCGATCTCAAAACCTCCTGTAACGCTCAAGTGAGGAACAATCTGCAAAAACCAGTATACAGAAGGAGCACAAGATGATGGCAAGTTAAGCGGTGTTGCTTGAATCATGAAGTTGTATGGGCGGTCATTCAACTGCTTCGACAACTTCTCAACCACAACTTTCAATAATCTACCGAGATCCACTACCTGTTGAGAAGAGCGGATAGTAAGGGGGGAAAAATGTAAAGTTACACCAAGTTAGACCTTTCCTTCCAAATAATTATTTGGCATGTGTGTGTGTCAAGCCTATGCATTTGAGATGGCAGTTCCAGATTAATTTGCAAGGGGAAAACACAGATAAAGAGTAATGTGTATCAAACCTAATAGCCAAGTTCCAGGTTTTCAATACCGGGCTAAGGCTCAAGAAAGAAGAATTCTTAATGTCCACATTCATATAGGATAAAGTGTTCTAAAAAGCGCTAGGCGGTAGGCGGACGGTCACTCATCGCCTAGCGCTTAGGCGGCTAGGCGGCCACTTAGGCGGTTCCTAGGCGGTTTCTAGGCGGCCGATTTTTTTAATATTTAAATATATAAAAAAAATTAATATATTTTAAATATTCTCTCAATAAATCAATATTTTCCTTAGGGAGCACTCAAAACTCACTTTGTA
>JBAMHZ010459270.1:0-20561 GCA_037177395.1 Alpinia galanga | reverse complement strand
CATGGATTATAATTTTTAATTGACTCATCACTTCGTTTGATATTTGGGCATTATTATTATTATTTTAAAATTGATATCAATTTTAAGGATGGCTTATTTAGTTTTGTCAAAATTTTCTATTTCGAATAGGAGATTTTTAAAAAATTGTGGGAGTATTTAGTCATTGCATCTTTTATTTATTTTTTAATTATGAAAACAACATTTTGTTTAAAAAAATATTTAAAATGTGTTATCCTATTTCCCCCCTAAATTATTTGGATTTAAAACTACGTTTAACACATTTAAGTTGATTAAGTAGGAAGAGTAATTTAAAAAATGAGAACGAAATATTTTTAAAAAATATTTTTTTTACACATTATAATAAAAATAAGATGGAAAATAAAAAGGATATTTTTTTTCTTTTTATTATTATATAAAAATATAATATAGAATCATATTATAATTTTTGATGCAATGTCGAAAATGACGTTAGGGAGGAAATTATATTTTACTTCGCCGTACTTTTCTAATAATATTCTTTGTCATGAAATAGCTATAAATATAATAACTTTCATTGTCCCACAAATATCCCGATCCTTCCCCTCTCTCACTCTCTCTCCATTGCCTTCGACCTCCCTCTTGCTCCGGCCTCGGCATGGGCGCGCTCGGCTCCGGCTGCTTCGAGGACGACCTCGAAGGCGGAGCCGGATGGGAGGAGGAGAAGGAGAAGGAGAAGGAGAACGAGGCGACGGATACGCTGGCTTGGGAGGCCGAGCGCGCGCTCTCGATCGAGGAGGCCGTCAAGGCGCTCCTGCAGGGCCTCGGAGAGGATCACGAGCGGGAGGGCCTCCGAAGGACGCCGCATCGCGTGGCCGAGGCCTTACGCGGAGGAACCAGAGGTTTGCGTTCGTTGTACTGTGGATCTGCTGTTACACCGTTGGTCCTTCTTTTTTGTTTCTCTGCGTTTTGTACGATCTGTCTGTCCTCTTCCGTTTCTTTAGTTTAGCAAGCATTGAGCATAGACACTCGCTTTCGATATCTGGCATCGCTTTCCCAATATCCTTTATTTGGTGAGTAAAGTTAAAGTCAGGATTGCTGTGTGGTTGTTAGCTACCAAAATGTTGTTTTTTTACAAGGATAAGGAGTTTGTCATGTCGACTTCATAACGACAAAGCTTGGCAGTTTTTCTATTCCACTTTAGATAAGGAATGTTCTGCTTCTCTCTGCTTGCTAAAGAAATCTTCAGAACTTGTGTCGTTTGGATATACTATCTGAATCAAAAACTTCAATTCATACTCGAGAATAAAGTCCATTTTATTAGATTAGCATTCTTATCCTGCAATTTGCTCTTTTACTTGTGTTACAGATTACTGACTTACTATATTGCACAAAAGATAGATCTGTAAGGAACTGGTTGTTTGTTTTGGTGTTTGGAATAGTTCGATCAAGTTCTTAATTTGAGCCAATCTTTTGTGTACTAGGGTACAAACAAAAGGTGAAAGACATTGTGCAGGGTGCCTTGTTTCCAGAAGCTGGACTGAATCCGGGAGTCGGCCATGCAGGAGGGGTTGGTGGGCTAGTGGTTGTTCGAGACATCAACCTGTTTTCCTACTGTGAGTCTTGCTTGCTTCCATTTAGCATCAAGTGCCATGTTGGCTATGTGCCATCCGGAGGGCATGTCGTTGGCCTCAGTAAGCTGTCGCGAGTTGCAGATGTATTTGCAAGGAGGTTTCAGGATCCTAAAAGACTAGCAAGTGAAGTTTGTGCAGCATTGCATAACAGCATTAACCCGGCCGGTGTTGCTGTCTCGCTTCAATGTTGGCACATGAAATTTAACCATTCGTGTGACACTAATTTTACTCATTCAACCATATCAGATATGCGAAGTTGGGGAACAGTTTTAGTTTCTTCCAGGTCTGGAGTTTTTAAGGAAGAGAAGAACTCTTGGTGGGATGATTTCGCTTCTCTTTTGAAACTAAGTGGTGCGGTCATTGAAGGAGGAGATGCAAACCATTCTCATGTTTCTTCCTGGTGTCCATCAAGGTCTCTGGAAGTACCTGTGTCCAATGGACATTGTGTGAGAAACTCCAAAAATGGAAAGACTTCTTCCACTACAGCAGTTTCACAGGCTTCTATGCTGGCTGCAGTTGCTTCAATCCTCCATTCCCTTGGTGAAGATACTTCGAGGAAAGAACTCTTGGGCACTCCGGACCGTTACGTCCAATGGCTTCTCAATTTTAAGAGCTCTAACTGGGGCTTAGATTTGAACAGCCTCGATATCTTTAAAGTGAGCTCTTGTGTTGTGAAAGATGGAAATATTGACAGCAAGAATGAGATGCAGACAGAGCTAAGCATTCCTTTCTTCTCTCTGTGTGAGCACCATCTCTTACCATTTCATGGTGTTGTGCACATAGGGTACTTGACCAAACAAGAAGGTATTTATATCGAGCGGTCAGCTTTGCAGCAAATGGTTCATTTCTTTGCTTGCAAGCTGCAAGTTCAAGAGAGATTAACCAGACAGATAGCAGAAGCAGTTTATTCTAACCTCAATGACGGAGTAATGGTTGTTGTCGAAGCCTACCATAACTGCATGATATCCAGGGGGATCGAGAAAGCAGGGAGCAACACAGCTACTATAGCAGCTTTGGGCCAGTTTTCTAGCGATTCAAACACCAAGGCTTTATTTTTGCAGAAAATTGTCGGTAATGCTACTTCTGGGGTTTGATCTGGATGGATCGAGCTACATTTACAATGCAACTATTCTGTCCGTGCCAAAGGTAAAACATTGCAATAATATTTTCCTTGTTGCTGATAAGTTGAGTACCGAGAAAGCTAGATTCCGACAACCAGCAAGTCTCATTTTTTCCGAGAAGTTTACACAACAAATAAGAAAAGCAAGCAATGCCTGAGAAAATTCTAGAATTTGCATCATCCTGCAAAAAATTGTAAGGAACATAAATAAATTTGATTCTCCTCTAGTAACGATGCATCTATGCAACACCTTTGTTTGTGGAAGGGAGTAACACTGCCTACTTGGAGCAGTTTTTGTTGTTGTTAACAACTATGGCCTTTAGTCTTTCATTGTCATTCTATCTTCATGGTTTATCAAACTGATCCTTTGTAACATCGATGTACCCTTTTGTATTGAGAGAGGTAATTTATACTTCCTGTTGATGGGTTCCTATGCCATTTCCAACAAAATTATGGTTCTGTTACTACTTAATTGTCCATACAAAACAGTAATATAATTTTTTTGTTCCTTGTTTCCTTCAGAAGGAAGAAAAACAAGGCAAAATAGTAACTCTCTGACTTGTTTGTTATATTTTTATAATGTGTTGATCCCAAGTGACTATAGCCTGGTAATTGGAGACAAACAAACTAAATGAAAAGCGATTTAAACTCAGTTTATGTTTTTAGATATAAATTTATTTTTATGTGCATATATATATATATATTTAAAAAGTTGTCTTTTCTGATTCATCTTACAATTGTGTAAAAAAAAAGTTTGTTGAATCTCACTGTTAATACAAGAGGAGGTCTCTTATTACCATCATTTTTGTCCTGAAGAACAAAAAGCACTTTATAATCTAGGCATTTCTAGTTAGTTGTCAATAAAAATCATCAAAATACTGAAAGAGCATATTTATCATTACAAAATTCAGTATCGTATTAATGTATGATCTGTTAAATACCAGCAGTTAGCATACACAAAATCTTGGGATATCAAACAGAAGACTCTGAATGGTTGAGAAAGTAGGACTAACTAATCCATCAAAGTTTGGCGAAATGTGAAGAAGAAACAATTATAAACTCAATACAATGAATACTTAAAAGCTCTTTCTATTATTCTAAACATTGGGATGAAAAGACTTGTACCTGAAAGGAGAGGCTATGTAGATCACCAAAGCACTGCTTGTGTTTAAATGATTAGGGCAAGTTATCCCCATTTTTCACAATTACTACTAGTCCGGATGAGTAATCTCTGTTTCTAAATCATCATCAGGTTCATCAATTCATCGCCTAGGGCTTTTGCCCGGTCGATGTAGCTGATAACAAGGTCGCCCGCTCGCAAGAGGTTACCAAAAATCTCCACAAGAACACTTTCCACATTCAAAATGGTGAAACCTATTTGCATCTCGCACAACTATCAACCTCCCAGTTATGCAACTGATCAACTTTAGAACGGTATGACAGTCTGTGCAAACACGAAGGTTCTTTACGATCCGAATTGTGGTTCCTGGGATCGACTTGAGAAGGCCAAAGGCAACAGCCAATCTCTCACTATGCAAGAACAGCTGTTGTTCTTTCTCGTCCTCTTCCAAGTCATGCATTACCGACCTTGCGTCCGGCACATATCCTCTCCTTCTCATCTCGATGTCCAGTTCATCGAGCAATCTAACGATCTCGGTTCTCATACCCTGTGGAATTTCCCCGGCCGTAAACAAACAACTCTCTTTGCCCAAGTCAATCCAACTGTAACCTGGCTGTTTCTTGATCTCCATTTCATCCATCAACTTCCTCACTCTAACCACAGATTCCCAAATGCCAGCAACAGCAAATGCATTGGACAGCAAAATGTAGGTCGAAGGGTCCTTCGGTTTCATACTCAGCAACCGATCGGCCACCCTTATGCTTCTCGCGGCATCGCCGTGCTTCATACAAGCACTCAGCAGGGCTGCCCAGATAGCTTCATCAGGCACATATGGCATCGACTCAATGACATGTTCTGCTTCAGGTAGATGTCCCGATCGACTGAGAAGATCCAACAAGCATGTATAGTGTTGCAACAAAGGTCTAATGCCATGCTCCTCGACCATCAAATCGAACAAATCCTGCCCCTTTTGGACAAGCCCGGCATGGCTACAAGCATAGATCAATCCAACAAAAGTCACACCATTGGGCTGCACTCCTGCAAGAAGCATCTGATCATACAATTGCAGTGCATCCTCAGCTCGGCCGTGCTGTGCCTCCCCGACAACCATGGTCGTCCAAGAAACAACATCTCGCACGGTGAGGCCGAGGAAGACAGATCTCGCGGAGTCGATATCGCTGCACTTTGCATACATGTCCACAAGAGCGTTCCCTACTATGAAGCTTGATTCATAACCAAGTGCCCACACAAGCCCATGGAGCTGCCTGCCCAATTGGAGCGTCGCCAAATCGGCGGCGGCGCCAATGACAGCGGAGAGAACAAAGGCATTGTCGATCTCCACTTCTTGGCTCCTCATTTCTACAAACTTCTTGGCCGCATGGAAGCTTTCCCCGCTCTGAAGGAAGCCAGATATCAAAGCCGTCCAGGCGAAGATGTTTCTGTGTGGCATTTGGTCGAACAGATCCAGGGCTTGGGCCTTTCGGCCATTGGAAGCGTACCCGGAAACCATAGCAGTCCAGCAGACGAGATTCTTCTCGGGAATCGTGTCGAACACCTTCCGCGCGTCATCGACGGCGCCGCACTTGGAGTACATGTCTACGAGAGAAGACTTGACGACGTTGTCGTCGTGGAACTGAGACGAGAGGAAGTGGGCGTGGACTTGCTTGCCGAGACGAAGGGAGCCGACACGGGAGCAGGCCTTCGCGAGGGTGGCAAATATGAATCCGTCGGGCGGAACGGCGTCCGCGGAAACCATGCGGCGGAAGTGGAGAAGCGTCTCGGAAGGGCGATCGGAGTTGGAGAGGGCGGAAAGGAAGGAGGAGTAGAAGACGGCGTCCCTGTGGGGGGATTCGTCGAACAGGCGGTGAGCGTCGGGAAGGAGGCCGGATTTAGCGTAGGCATCGAGGAGGGCGGTGGGGTACGGGGGCCAGCAGCTAACGCCGGACTTGAGGAGGTGAGCGTGGAGCTGGCGGCAGGCGGTGGGATCGCGGCGGCGGCAGTGAACGGAGGATCGGAGGAGCGAAACGGCGACGGGCCGTGATGAAGCGAGGAGAGGTTGCATTCATCACTCGAATGAACCGGTCGAGCTGCCGCAGGTCGAAACTCGAAAGAGGAGGAAGAAAATTCACTTGGCCCCTAAAGTTTATCACAAATTTCATTTCTCCTGCATTAGCCATTTTTCCTCTTAAAAAGAATATAAAATATCACCCATTCATATTTTTCATCTTAAAAATATTCTTTAGATGTTATAACATATTAAAATAAACCTCTAATGCAATTATTATCTTTTTTTTTTATCAGCCGTCCTAACCTTGGGCCTGATTAATCTACAAAAATTGTCAATCATATTCCATAGTCCTTCAGAAATGCTCTTTTCAATAATTAAACCAGAAGAGATCGGAGCCTTAGTGGATCTCCACTAATCACCTAGGTAAATTAAGGAAGCGTTCATAGTTTTTTAGTAGGTCAGCCAAGATTCTATAGTCGTATTATCCCTGAAAGGTTGTCCAATGCTGAAGTAGTACTCTATTTGTCAGATAAACTCTTGTACAGAGAGCCGTCTTTATGGATTTTTTAAAAATTCATCATCGAATCGTACTTCAACAACCTATTTAGATAATAGCATTGCTGCAACAAAATGATAATACTTACTCCAAATGCATCTCTAGATCAACTCCACCGTAAATCATAGTGATCAAATGACTTCCTAATTGAGAAGATATTTATTCTCTAAGAGAATTAATTTCATTGAAGATTGATTATTATCCATTATAATAATAAAATTAGTTGAATATCAATTCGACTATCATTCACGTAATAACATATAGTGAGATTTTATGTTGTGCAATGCGTGTGTGATGGTTTCTTCGTATCAAATGCAATTGCACAGTAATGAAGAATCTATGATGCTTTTATCTGTGCACGTCGTCGGAATGCCTATACATTGTTGAAATGATATGCACTATAGTTCAACTTCTGAATCCGTTTGTACGTATTGTCGTCAGTGTCCCTCTGATCGGATTGTGATTAGAATTCGATCGAATTGTGGTCGCCAACACCGTGGCCATTGATAGTCATAATACGGTCAGATTTCAATCACAAACAGACTAAAATCTAACTATGGTTCAATTGAAGTCAAAGTCCGATTGAATCGCGATCAAATTCTAACCTGATTACAGTTGAAATTCGATTGTGATTCGATTAAAATTCAATCGAACAATGACGGTGGCAAACGACAATCAAATTATTGTATATTTTTTATTATTATGCATCACACATAATTATTGAGAGTGAATTGCACATGATACCAATTGGAGCAGAAGGGGAGAGAGAGAAAAAAAGTGCATCGTGAAAATGGAAACAATATTAAGTGTGCATTTGATTTGAGGTAGTTATATATAACTTTAGTTATGTGATTACTAGATAATTGTATAATTAAAATTATAGGGAATAAAATATAACTTATGTTGTTTGGTTCAATTCTAAGTAATGCAATAAAAACTTATTTGTTTGGACGTTTTAAAGTATAATATACTTTAACATTTGACTATATTACTCTTGATTTAATTGTAAAATTTTATTCCTCTAAAATATATTTATTTATGATCAAGTCGATTGATCAATCGACGATCGATTGTGATAATTAGTGATCGATGACCAATAACGATGATTGATGATCGACAATAACAATTGATAATGGTCGATCGATGATTAACTCCTGAGATCGGTGACTAGCGATGAACTGTTGATTGCGGCGGCTGACGGTGACCAGTGGCAACCGACGATCGAAGACGACCGATGATGGTGACTGGTGATGATTAGTGGTCGACGGCTGACGACTAGTAGCGGCAGGCGACGAACAGTTGTCGACAGCCGACAATCGGCAGGCGACGACAACGACGATGACGACCGGAACAATTAATCGATTATAATTTTAATTATATTAATAATTTACATATAGGCTGATTGATATTTATTAAATTAATAAGGATATTTTTATCTCAAAAAGTAAAAATTGAAGGATAATTTTAAAAAAAATTTATAACTCCAGGAATTAACAAAAACTAAACTTTTCATAAGTTTTCCGATAATCCCCACATGACATGATATGTCACGGCATTCATCGTGATTTGATAATCGCTCAAATTTTAAACAAAATAAAATTTTTATTGATAACTTAGATAGTTAACTAATTTATCAATAATCACTCTAAACCAAAGCGTACCATATGGATTTCTAAAACTCTAGATACGTCTCAATTCTAAAACTAAAAAGGATTTTTTTGAAAATTGCCTATTTCCCAAGCCTTTTTTTTTTTTTTTTTTTTGTAAAATCAGAGCGATCAACAAACAAAAGAAAAGGAAACAGAAAATAGAAAGAAAAAAAAATCTCGTTTCTTGTGGTGTCTCCGTTCGTCTTCCAGATCTCAGATTCAACCTCGATCTCCGTCTCGATTCTGGGCTCCTCCCGATTTGATCCGAGATCATCAGCATTCACGCCTTCGGTGCGCTGAATCTCTGCGAACGGTTTGGAATTAGGATCAGTTCGCGTCGGCAGAGCGTTTCGATCCGTCACGGAGGAGTTCGTCCTAGGGTTCTGGCTAGGTGAATCCGGTGGTGTTGGGGGAGATTAAGGCCGCAGAGCTAAGCGCAGATGGAGCAGCTGAAGACGATTGGAAGAGAGCTGGCGATGGGCTCCCAGGGCGGCGCGTGGGCAGGCCAGTCCAAGGAGTTCCTGGACCTGGTGAAGTCGATCGGGGAGGCGCGCTCCAAGGCTGAAGAGGACCGCATCATCCTGCGGGAGATTGAGTCCCTTCGACGCAGGATCGCCGAGCCCGACGTGCCTCGACGCAGGATGAAGGATTATATTATTCGCCTTGTCTACGCCGAGATGCTTGGCCATGACGCCTCCTTTGGCTACATCCACGCCGTCAAGATGACCCACGACGATTCCCTCCCTCTCAAGCGTACCGGATACCTCGCCGTCACCCTCTTCCTCAACGACGATCATGACCTGATCATACTAATCATCAATACTATCCAGAAGGACCTCCGCTCGGATAACTATCTGGTCGTCTGTGCTGCCCTCACCGCCGCCTGCAAGCTCATCAACGAGGAGACTATCCCTGCTGTTCTTCCTCAGGTGGTTGACCTCCTTGCTCATCCAAAGGAGACCGTGCGCAAGAAGGCCGTGATGGCACTCCATCGCTTCTACCAACGTTCACCCGCTTCCGTGTCCCATCTCATTTCCAACTTCAGAAAGGTATCTGTTTTTCACATTTCCATATCCTGCCTGCTTGCATGTATTGTATGACATTGCAACTTGTTATTAAATTCACGACATTCGATTCCTGTTCACAAAAGAATGGTAATGTAATTTTTCTCTGCTTGCATACAAATATACTCCCTTTGCCTTGATGATTGCATGTATGTAACACTATTATCTTTATTTGATGAATGCTACCTTTGTAATTAGTCATGACTGCATTAGCATCTGGAAGGCAGTAACATATCTGGACCTTTTACCTTTTATTATGTACCTGAACAAGTGATGCTTCAGATAATGTAGGTGACACTAACACGCTAAATAAAGTAAATGTAGCATAATGGAAGAATGGACCTTGCGTTCACAATATTAACACCCCAATGGCATGGGTTACATGTAAACAACTGAAATATTTTCACAAGGATTGCAGATGTTTGGTTTTATGGAAAAGTAGTAAGGGATCCTTTATAGATTCTTAACCATCTATTTCATAAGTGTCAGCATTTTTTTCTTTAGTTCAGTCAGTATATCCATTTGGAAACATCTTGAGTTTGCTTTTCCAAGTTATTGGGGATATGTATTATTGTGTTTCTTGACTTGTCTCTTCACTTGCTTCAGGAAAACAAAACAAAATCCAGAATAAGCAAAGCATTCTAGTTGGTCTAGGTTGTTTTCATATTTGCTATGTTACTCTGATTTGCAAGTGTGACATCACTTCATTTGCTTAAGCATCTATATAAATTTGGAAACACAAAGAAAATAAATTATCTTGATTATGCCAGTTGTATAAATCCTCCCCTTGTTTAGACAAGTTGACTATGAAGCAAAATGCAACATTGGTTGAGGAGAAGAGGGACTAATCAGTTTTAAAGCTAGAGTTGAATGTTGTTACCACTTAATGTTGTTGTGTTTTATCAGTTGACAACCTAAGCTAATAAATATGAATACTTTTGGTCAATAAATCCCATGTGTTTATTCCATTTCTAAGCATTGTGACTTTCTTTTTGGTTTGTTCTAAGATATGATACTATATATAAAGAGATTCTTTAATAGGTATACTATTTTGTTAATCAATCTAAAATACATTTTTCTCTATTATTTAAGTGTTCTTATTTTATCTTACAAGCCTTTCTGAGGAGTTAACTCATTTCCCTTTGATCTTTGTTGCAGAAGTTGTGTGATAGTGATCCTGGAGTGATGGGTGCAACACTTTGCCCTCTTTTTGATCTCATTACTGAAGATGTAAATTCATGCAAGGATCTTCTCGCCAGCTTTGTCAGCATTCTTAAGCAGGTAGCTGAGAGAAGACTTCCAAAGACATATGATTATCATCAAATGCCTGCTCCATTTATTCAGGTACTTTGCTACATAGAATACCTTATCTCTAAAAAAAAAAGACAACTTGGTACACGAAGCTCCCGCTATGCAAGATCTCGGGAAAGAGTTTATTATACACAGTCTTACCCTGCTTTACAAGAGGCTATTTTCATGATTCGAACTCGTGACTTTTAGGTCATAAGGCAACAACTTTACCATTACGCTAAGGCTCCCCTTCAATACCTTATTTATAACTCAAGTTATTTTTTTCCTGCTTAATTTTGGTAGCATTATATTTTATCTTGCAGATAAAACTACTAAAGATTCTCGCATTACTCGGTAGTGGTGATAAGCAAGCAAGTGGCCAGATTTATAATGTACTTAGTGACATGTTTAGGAAATGTGAAACATCAAGCAACATTGGGAATGCTGTGCTATACGAATGTATATGTTGTGTCTCATCCATCTATCCAAATGTTAAATTGATGGATGCTGCTGTAGAAGCCACTTCCAAGTTTTTGAAGGCAAGCCCAGTTTTCATTTTTGGTTGATGATATTTTGCTATATCTTATGTGGTGCTTTTGTTCAGCAGAGTGATAGTCATAACCTCAAATACATGGGCATTGATGCTCTTGGAAGACTTATTAAAATAAATCCAGATATTGCTGAAGAACACCAACTTGCTGTTATTGATTGCTTAGAGGTGATGGATACTCTCTCAAAAACATTCTCAATGGAAATACCAATATTTTTCTCTCATGAGATATTTTCTCAAGTGAAATTGTATGTGTTATCTCTATATTAGTTTCTAACTCTGAATCACCTGACTTGGTGTTTGCTTACAGTTGTAGCAAGAGTATATGCTACTTAGCAGCTAGTGAAAAGGTTGTTAAGCCATGAGAATGAACTATGTACATCATCTTGGCCATTTTTAGCAATCTACCATTCTATTAAATAGTAATCAAACATTCCCTATCAGATTGCTTGATGTTGCATGCTATGAACATGCTACTTTATGTTGGAAGTAATTTCTTGTCCATGCCACTTCGAAATATTTTCTTGCTAATGCTTTGGTGTTTTTATTCTTTTGTTTTATAGCAATTGGCAACACCCATCATTTTGCCAAATGATATATATATTTATATATATATTGTTGTTGTTGTTAGCAATGATAATTCCCCTTTCAAAATGTGCTTTTCTTATACGGTTCTAATGAAGTCATTGCATGTGATGTATGTTTCCAAGCTTTGAAATGATATGCTTTGATAGTCTTGGATGATCCACAGCTAACTGTTTGGTCATGGCTCATACTGACAAACATCAAAATTGGAAAACATTCATAAACAGCTTAGATATGCACAGGAGAACAGTATTATTAAAAGCCAGACATGAACTACTAATAGAGAATAATAAACTTTGTACTGGATTTTGATTAAAAAACATCCAGTTACTATGATCTGCTTGAGTTTGATAGCAACTGTAAATTAAGCTTGACAAAAAATAAGCCCAATTGACTGGGGAAACCTAGAGGGTAGGGTGGTTACAGAAAATAGAGTGCATGGTATTGGCAAGCACAAATAAACAGAAGAAAGGTAATATAATGCATAAGATGCAGTTTAAAGAGATGGATAATTATTGGCGACTAGGTAGTTGGTATCCCTACATCACTATCTATAGTTTTGCAACACATTCTTAAAGGAGATAATAGGCTAGTTGCTTATCTATTGGCTACAGTTTGATACAGAACATTATAACACAGGTTATTGTTTGCATTGTAACATCGTTTATTGCTTTGCTTATAGCCTTATAGTTTCAACAACAAAATTTTACACGTTCTTGCTTCATACTCTCATTGATAGCAAGTCACAGAGTGCATAACTATATTGTTTTTGGTAAAAGCAGCAATACTTGGGATTTGTAATCACAAAGAGGTCAAACCTACTGAACTCTGGTTTGTCAATGTCGATCTGCAGTATAATTTATCATTTCCTTCTGGTGGATCGATACCAATGACTATTCTTTTCTGTTTACAATTAAGCTTACTTTCCTTGGAAAAAATAACATTCATGTTTCAGACACACAATTATACAGCAGTGATAATTATTTAACTACCTAGCAATTGCCAAATACTAAATATGAAGTGTGATTTACTTAGGCAGTTTGCATGGATTCATTTGTACAGGATCCTGATGATACCTTAAAGCGCAAAACCTTTGAATTACTCTATAAAATGACAAAGTCGTCAAATGTTGAAGTAATAGTTGAACGTATGATTGATTATATGATAAGTATCGATGATAATCACTACAAGGCAGATATTGCATCGCGTTGTGTTGAGCTTGCTGAACAATTTGCACCAAGCAACCAATGGTTTATCCAAGTAATACTCCATTTTGTTTAATTTTATTGTGTTTTGTACCTTCTTCTAAAACATATCCTAGAATTGTCTCTCAACTAATGACTTATCTTTTACTTCCCAGACAATGAATAAGGTCTTTGAGCATGCCGGCGATCTTGTTAATGCTAGAGTTGCACATAATTTAATGCGACTAATCGCTGAAGGATTTGGAGAGGATGATGAAGGTGCTGACAGTCAACTCAGATCCTCTGCAGTAAGTTTGTGGATGCTAGATTTTATGTACTCATCATGGGTAGATTAACTGGAATTAATGTCTCGCTTTTTGGATTTTGTTAGAATTGTGGTATCACTTTGATACCAGTACCTAGAGATGCGATGATTCTCTGTTACTGGTTGTTGGAACACAGCAATTTCCTTAAAAGTGTGAAAATAAAAAACACAAAAGAAGATAAAAAAACACTGAAGGAAACAAGATTGACGAAGAGAGGTTTTGTATGGTTCACAAGCTTTATTACATCCATGGCCTTTTGTATAGATTCTTTTATGTTATTGTCAAATATGCATCACATCACACCTTTCCAGTACAACATTCATGAGATGGTTTTATCCTTTGATATATGGTTTGCATGCGTGCCAAAACTCACAATAAGTGGATTATGTAATTGTGGATGATATGCCATATAAGACTGATTCACAACTTTTAGAAGACAGGTTAGGAACCCCAGGATGGATTAATAGGCACTTGAATATCAGACTAGCACCTCTTATGGTAAATTGATTATCCAACAGGATTGGTAGAAGCCTGGCAGAGCATGTGGTAGGTCATCAATTGCCACGGCACTAGTTTAGGTTGGCCAAATTCAGAGTTTTCTGCATTTACTCCTAAAATCCTCGCAGTGCTGCCCTTGCATTCTGCGAACTTGATTCGTAGATTGTTTGAATTTGACAGCTATGATGTGGCCCCTTGCCCCTTGATGATCTTAGTGGTGAGCTCGACTCCCAAACTTCCACGTAGCTGATCAAATTGCATGTACGTCGGTCAGGCTTCACACCTCCCAATAGACACAATAAACCTGTCTGTTTTACATGACATTGCTGCTAAAGTATTTGTAGCTGGAACAACTAACTAATTACTGCAGACTTAACTGTAAAAAGTTTATCATACTTCTATTTACCAAAATTTTATCCCTTTTTTATTGTACAAGTTAGTCTGGTCAGATTTTTGAATGATAGGAAACTGGACGTTCAGCATGGAGTCATCAGTCATCTCTCCTTATTGTCTATTTTCATATTTTTGTTCCTATTGGATAGCCATAACTTCTATTTCTTCTATGTAGGTTGATTCTTACTTGCGCATTCTTGGGGAACCAAAGCTTCCTTCTTTGTTTTTGCAGGTCTGCTGTCTTTCGTGTTATATTTTACCTTTTCATTTGGTTACCTATTTTATGTGCCTTTATAATGGTCTTAAAGAATGGCATTTAAGCTCAGGTCATATGCTGGGTTCTTGGAGAATATGGAACTGCAGATGGGAAATACACTGCTACTTATATAATTGGAAAGTTATGCGATGTTACTGAGGCACATCTATGCAATGATACGGTCAAGGTCAATCTCTTAATCATGTTTTTACTCGTGACATAGAAGCTTGCTTCCTTCATTATGATATGTTAACCTTTTTATTTTTTGCAATTTATCAGCCTACCAGACATAAAGAAAAGTTCTGGTGTACAATGAAAAATCTAGACTTATGCTAAAATGTCTTTAACATATTGATAACATTGATGTCTGTTTCCGTTTTTTGGATTATTGGCACCTTGCAGGGATGCAGTATTCACACTTAACATTTCTTTTTGGCTTAATGATTCGCACTTAAGAATTTGGATCATCGTGATATACAGCAGAAGTTGCTTCCCTTAGTTCCATAGTAAAAGGAACCCTTTCCCCTTGCTTTAAATGTAAAATTGATCCTACATCTCAAAGGCAAAAGACTTCTGCTTGTATTTAATGGTTCAATTTTTTACATATTTTGTTGTGTGATATACTCATCACACTCCGTTTTGGTAGTGAACTTTCTCCTTATTTTGATTTAGTTTATGTTCATTTGGAAATTTTTCCTAAGAGCTAGGTCCTAGAGAAATTTTTATGAAGTTCTACTTTATTTCTAATGTTTCTGCCAAGAAACCAGTAAGATTATATTTGCATGCTAAAATCAAATAAAATGTAACAGAATAAGCAGGAGATGAATAGAGTAAGGTGTTGGAAATGCACTTAATGAAGGTTAGTTGGAATTAATGATTGGGGCTCAACTCCATGTGACAGAGAGATAATAATTAAAGAGCAAATGTGTATCACAGTGGGTGGTATCACTTGTTTTAGTACCTGCAGAAAAAAAAACAATTTTGTACCATGAATTTTAAAATGAAAACATTTTTTTTTTAAAAAATAATAAGTTCATTTTTATGTATGTGAATTTGATCAGTTCAGAATATACCATATATGTACCATTTAAGAACGAACCTATAACGGAGACTAATTAAAGCTTTACGAATCACTGTATCATAAAGGATCCAAGGGAGCACCCTCTCTGTTATTCTCTTGCTATACTAAATGGGACCAAAGCCTTCAGTTCAGCAGAGACCTCAAATCAAACCGTCCAACTCAAGCCTTTGGACCAAGTGAAGAAGATGTTGCCTTAGAGTTTCTGAAACAATTACCTGAATGTATGAGACAGATGGAGGTTGTGCAGTAAATTTAAGTTCTGTGATTGCTTACTCTTAGGAAATGCAGTAAAATAGACACACAAAAATCTCTAAGAACCTGATGAGCTGATAGATATGACACATTGTTTTGGTTGTATGACCCACTAGTAGTTTATCTATTCATCTGCTTTTTTTGTTATCTATATGCAGCTATTAAGCAAAGGACTTTGTCTTGCATATTTTATTACTTCTTTGCTTAAATTTGTGATAGGCTTATGCAATATCAGCAATCATGAAGATTTGTGCATTTGAGATTGCTGCAGGAAGAAAAGTGGAAATGTTGCCTGAGGTAATACTTGTATTTGCATTGTATTTCAAGAGAGTATAATTGAGCTGATCTTTTCATTCTATTGTAAAATTGGATCTTGCTTGCTTAAGTTATATGCTTTTGCTAATATTGCAGTAATTGTTTCTATTACCTTTGCAGTGTCAGTCCTTCATTGATGAACTATCTGCATCACATTCGACAGACTTACAGCAAAGGGCTTATGAGCTACAAGCATTGTTGTGTTTAGATGGTCAAGCAGCTGGAAATGTCATGCCGCTCGATGCAAGCTGTGAGGATATTGAGGTAATCATTATGCAATTTCATAATTGCATTGCCATTATTCATTGAATGCATAAGATATCTTTGCTATTGGTTTTCTATAGTTGGGTTATGGATGTTAGATATTCCTAAATCTATAAATAGAATTTTTTTCTCTCTTGTAGTTAAGCTTCAGTAGTATCTACCTATTAGCTAGATTATCAGAGCATGAGTGCACATATCATGAACAACTGGCCATCATGACTTGCTTGTGCAAAGTGCGTGGATTATAATTTACATTATCTAGCAATTCATTGGGTTTATGATTCAAGTTCCATCTACCTTCATCATGAGGGGGATGCTAAACGATAATCCTCCAGAATGGATGTTTTCATATGAACTTATATTTTACTGACTGATAGATATAATAGGCTAAGATGCAGGCTAATTCGACATAGAATGTAACAGCTAAAAGAGTTTATACAGTTGCAATTTTTTTCTTGAAAGTTTAATCGTCATTTACTGACACTCTATGAAAATCTCTATACCTTTATTATTTCTTGCAGAAAATTAGGTTGTGTTAGTTTAGGAAACAAGATCCTTGTTCTCATTTTCTTCTCAAATGCATAAAAATTTGTTTGTGAAAGTTTGTTCGGTGGGATTTTTTTTTCAGTAAAATGGGTGCTATCAAAAATCACAAATAAATGGATTTTTTTTCTTGATGCAATCAGATAATTAAATATCTTTTTGTGTAATACTAGATTCATCTTAAAGAAGTCAAAGACGAGGTGATGACAAAACCTGTTTTGATACTTTTATTTTCATTTTCCAAGCTTTTTTTCTGTGTAACTCTAAAACAAGGTGACATGATATAGAATGTTTAAAAATTTAAAAATTACTAATTTCTCTGACTAGAAGAGATAAATCTATTGTAGTAGGAAAGTGAGATCAAAGAAATTATTAGTTTACTAATGTAATAAAGAAATAGTTTTAATTAATTTGATAACTACCAATCATATTGCCTTTTCATAATGTTCAATGTAGGGATAACATTCATGTATTAAAATCCCAAATAGTTGGGACAAATATGGCTTGATGGCAAAGATTTTTTATTTATTTTTCTTGGTAATTTTAGAAATTTTTTCAAACCAAATATAGCCAGTCAGCCAGACGTATATTTTCCCTAAAAACTTTATATGGTTTCTTAGTCTCAGAAAATTGCTCTGACTCAATAGCAACTATCTTAAGTTAGAAGGTGACTTTATATGGTTTTCTTTCAGGTTGATAAGGATCTTTCGTTCCTGATCAATTTTGTGCAACAATCCATTGAGAAGGGAGCCGATCCATACCTTCCCGAGAGCGAACGACTAGGCATGTCTGGTGTAAGCAGCTTTAGAAGTCCATATCAGCAAGAAGCTTCCAGCCATTCACTTAGATTTGAAGCATATGAGCTTCCGAAGCCATCTTCTATACCTGTCATTCCTCAAGCATCCATTTTGACTCCAACTACAGATCTTGTTCCAGTGCCTGAGACTACTTATTACAGAGAAAATAACCAAGCTTCTAAGCTACCCGTTGGCCCTGAAGCCTCTTCTGCAGATGCTGGAATTAAGCTTCGCCTCGATGGTGTTCAGAAGAAGTGGGGTAAACCTACATATTCATCTTCTTCGTCTAGCACTATCTCAGTGGAGAAGACAACAAATGGAGTTGTGGCACATCAGGATGGCATCAAGTCTCACTCACGAGATACCACCTATAATTCAAGGAGACAACAGCCTGAGGTTTCGGTAGAAAAACAAAGGTTAGCAGCCTCGCTTTTTGGTGCTTCATCCAGTAAAACTGAGAAGAAAGCAACAGTGGCCCAGAGGGCACCCAAAGCGAGTTCTGCAAATGCTGAGAAATCCAGCGTGGCCAGATCTGTTAGTCCTGGAACTTCCAAGGAGAAAACTGCCCCCCCTCCTCCTGATTTCCTTGTTTTCGAGGAGCCGGTCCCTACAAGTGCTCCAACTGTTGATCCCTTCAAAGAGTTGGAAGGGCTTATAGAACCAGCTTCTGCATTGGCCCCGCTCCATGATCCTATCACAACTGGTGATGCCAAAGCACCGGATCTAATGGCACTGTACATGGATACACCACCAAGCGGATCCAGCACTTCTCTCGGCTCTGCCGATAAGAGATCATACACGACAAAACCCATGATAGCAATTAAGAAGGGTGAAAATCTACAAGATGCATTGCACAAGGATGCAACCGCCAGGCAGGTTGGTGTGACACCAACTGGAAATAACCCCAACTTGTTCAGAGACTTGTTGGGCTGAAAAGTACACACTGTGGTTTTGCATCTTAGCTCATTACACAATCTCGACAAGAATCCCGGATTCAATGATCGATTCTTTCACACATACAACGAGAGTAAGTTGATGATTTGCTTACTTACATTGGTTCGATCTAGACAAGACTGCATTTTCAAGGCTCATTGAGTAAAATCTAGATGGGATTTTTTTCCTTCTCTCTTTCTTTGAGGTGAAAAATAGGACTTCCTCAAACAAGGTGTATAACATGGTTGGCCAATTTGTAGATGTGCTTTAGTTTCTATCTGTGGAGAAGAATACACTCGAACATGCGAGCAAAAAGGAAGCCATAATTTTGTCCGCTCATTACATTTGTTGTTGCTTCTCCGGCAAGAGTTGCTCGACTGGTATTATTATTTTTTTTCTTGTTACTTTTTAATCCGTTGTATTTTCTATAATAGAATTTAAGATTTATGCCTGAACATTTTTTTTTTCTTCTTCTTCCCTTCGTCTGTTGGTTTTGTGCAAGCACAATTTTAAGTGTATTTCTTGCGTTGTGAGCTTATGTGATGTGCAGGAAAGCATCTTGTGGTGGGTGTATGATGAAATTTCTTTGGAATGGTTAGTGATATAACTCTCTCTCAGCGCTCACACATATAATGCCCGATTTATCGAATAGTCGAAGTAATTTTGTCGAATATTTCGAAAAATTATCTGCATATGTTAAGCGTATACACTTGTCGGAATAGTAGCTCACACTCAATTGTGGGATGTGGAACACTCGTTCCTTGAGACCCCTCCTTTACATCTAGGTCAAACCTCATCGTGTGTGCTCTTGTTCTTCGAACGCGAGCACAAAACGAAAGACTTTTTCGTTGGAAGCTTTGTCTGCTCTTGATAAAAATATAGAACCGTCATATTAGTAATCTTTCATCGTTATTCTTACATGTGGATGGGGCGAGGGAGATATAAGTAATGGAAAGGGAAGGTAGGGAAGGGAAGGGGGAAAACTTACACTCTAATTTGGAGTGTAAGAAAACTTAAGTTTTTGTGAGTAAGAGGGATATAAATTTCCCTTCCTTTCCCTTTCTTTTTTCCTTCTTTTCCCCTTCCCTCACTTTTTTCCAAATAGGGTTCATCTTTTTTTATTCCTTATTTACCTTTACCCTTCCATTACTTACACTCCCCTCATCCCCTCCCAAACAGAGTCTAAGGCGGCTAGTACAGAAATGTAAAGCCATCAGTAATCTAACGGTGAAATTCAAAAATCAACCCTTTATCCTTTTAGATTTTAACATAGTTACACTAGCCGTCCAAGCAAACTCTGGGGACTACTTTATTTGCTCTTGATGAACGCAGACAAGAAGGTCATGCAGTAGTCGGATGCGAATGCTCAGGACTCATCGATGAGGTCTCAAGCTATAGGATGCAGACCTCGATGGAGCTAGAAGCTCAATGTGAATTAGGTAATGAGATTATGTGCTCGATTGACTTTGAGTCAATGAGAAATCGGAGGATTAAATTTTGAATATTCTTTTAATCTATTTAAATTAAATTGATCATTTAAATTTTTATTAAAAAGTAAAAAAAAATATTTCTCCTACAGTTTGTTATTTTTTTATTATTTACTTTACTAATACTCTATTATATATATTTTATTTGAATAAGATATTTTATCTTCATCTCTTTTTTCCACTTTAATTATTCTATAAATATCTTCTTTTTTATTTAATTTTTAATATAACCATTTAAAAATTTCATTCTTTATTATTATTATTATTACTTTTATCTTTTTCTTTTCTTTTCCATTTTTTATGAATAAAAAAACTTTAAACCCTAGACCATTATCGACGACTAAGTCTTCTCTCTCTTCTTTCATCTACTTTGGTCAGAACATGCAGACCCCAAGTGGCTATCAAAGACTCGGAATTTGCATGTTTTAACTTCTAGCAACGTCAACGTCTATGTTTTAACTTCTAGCAACAATAAGATATATATATATATACACGCGATAATAATATATTAGGCGTCTACTCCTACACATCACGTCACATGTGTGACAACTTGACCCCGCACATTCTTCTCCTGACTACAATCCGGCCGGCAACCAATTGAGGAATGACCTGACACACCCGGCCAATCGCCGTTCGATCGGTGCCGGCTAAATTGCAACCGAATTTTCCTCCGCTAGCAC
>JBAMHZ010458969.1:0-16991 GCA_037177395.1 Alpinia galanga | reverse complement strand
GGCTCGAATTGTATTGACCCAAATTGACTCATATATACACGTCGAATGTTGCCCAAGCGAATGAATCAATATTTTGTCATATGAATTATTTTTGCATAATTGTAACAGATATAATGTGATTAATGAGAATCCATTTTGAAACGGTTGACGTTTCACCGTGGTGAATAACAACAACTAATGACTTTTATTCGGTTAACCATGGGGATACTCCAATAAAAGGAGCCAAGGTCTTGAGCAAAAAGAAGAATCATAGAATTCGATCCACCTCCATTTTCCTTTCCTTCTTCTTCTTTGCCGAGTACCTCTTTTGCTCTACAAAACTCCTGTGGTAGTGTTCGAGTACATTTTAGTTCACTACGACCACTAGTGCCTGATGAAGATCATAATTTTGCCATTGTATCCTAGGAAATAGATGACTTACAACAACTTCGAAGTACCTCGAAAGTGAGACGAATTTATTTTAAAGAATCTGCATTGATCATAGACATCAGCTCAATTTTGCTTGGCGACTCGGTCACTTGACCACTTGACACTCGGCTCTCGAGCACTCAGCATTTGCCCTCGAGCACTCAGACTTAGCCCCTCAGCACTCGGGTACTTGACCACTCAACCACTCGGTACTCAGCACTCAGCCTCGACGACCTAACTACTCAATAGTTTGACTTAGTCTAACTATCAAGGTCGACAATTTAAGATTATTGTCTTAAGATAAGTCTAATTTAATTTATTTTTTCAAAATTAAATTATTTTTTCTACATCCTCCAACAATTGTTCCAACCTTATTCTAAGCATAACTGAAATCCTACAGCACTTGAGGACCTTCCATCTCATCCTTAATTCAAGTGGAGTAACCAAGGGATGGCCCAACATGCAGGCTACCTTCCCTCCTCGTGTCCGCGGATGCAAGTGCTCCTTTCACTTCACCTGCAAGTATACAAGCATCAAATTAACGAACGAGTCTGGGCCGGACCGAGCGGAGTAGAGTCAAACCTTGACGGACATCACAAGAAACTCCATCAGGTTTCGCTTAATGAAACATACCAATTACCAAAGGGTGGCTGATCTTGATCGGACGGTCGAAAAGACAAACTCGAGACCGTCCAGCCGTTTATTCTGCTTGTCTCCGTCGTGGCAACGTGAGATAAAACATCATCGCAGGGCCATCGTTTTTTCTCGCCTCGAACTCGAACGAGAAAGGAATGCTTGGTGTCGTCGCAATCGCCCTAAGCTTCGTAGGCTTAGCGTTCTTGCTCGTTAAATTCGCCAAGGCCGATGGTTGATCCGCTGCCTCGATCCTATTTTTCCATCTTTATTCTTTGAATTGAGGAATTTGTTTAATTTTCCGCCATTTTTTTAGGAGATTTTACGGTGACGTCGAGGGGTCCGCCAAAGCGAAAAGAAGTGGAAGGCAAGGTGAGCATAGTGTAATCATTTCAATGGCTAGTAGTTTATTGTCTGATCGGTACTGTGACTGCGTGCTATTCTGGTTGTAGGTTGTGTGGATTACAGGTGCAAGCCGTGGGATTGGTAAGCGGATTGTTCTATTTCGTTATATTTTACCTATTTCCCTTTATTTTGAGGTTTTTTTTTGTTGATGGATTGCTCGCGTTCAGTTTCATATGTCGATTCAGCAACATAAGATCTTTCCCTTATCATGCTAATTTGCTTTCCGCTGTTAGTTAGGTGATTTATTAGTTGCCACTTTCCTTGTTTACTTTCAACGGAATACGTATTCTTCTTTTGGTTGGGGTATTAGCTAACTGGTTTATCGAGTGGGTTGATAGACAATCAATAAATAGCAACATATTTCAAAGCTCCTATTGACAGCTTACTGTCCATCTGTTTGAGGGTGCTGAATAATTTAAATAACTAAAAAACTACGCAGCAATTATGAAGCAAGTGAAGCTTTTGTGGCTTGGAATAAATTGTTCCATTGTTGAATGCCATTCTATCACAATAGAAAAGTGTCATGCTCATATCCCTTGTTGACCTTAGCAATCACAGAACAAGGTCTTGCTTAAGAAAATCTAGGGAGCTTTCATCTTTCATTATGGCCAAAGAAGCATACAACCTCACTTTGAGATACCCCTTTTCCATACTGGCAATTGCCGCATTTTCACCACTTGGTTCACATATTTGTACATCTAAGACAACAAATACCAGAAACAACCAAATCCATTGTTTTGACCCAGAATGTTATTGCAGTTTTTCTCTCTTCATAAATTGGATTTACCATTCTTTTGATTGTGAGCTTAAATGTAAGTGGGGAATCCAATTTTGTATTATGCAACATGAAGAATTGCACTATATGAACTGTGGCTTTGTTATTGTCAAGGGATGCTCAAGCTCCTCCTTATTTGTCTTGCAGTCTGAATTCACAATTTTCTGTACTTCAAAAGCCACTAGGTCTAAGATGTTTTCATTTAAAAATTTTAGGGGAAATTCTTGCAAATCAATTTGCTGGTTTAGGTGCAAAGGTGATACTCTCTGCTCGAAATGCATCCGAGCTTGAGCGGGTGAAATCTGAAATCATCAGTAAGTGTATTTGTTGGTATCTTGTGCCTGTAACCTAACATTTTGGTCTCTCTTGAACAATAATAAGAATATCTTAAGATTGGCATGCTTACATAGTTGTACTTTAGCTTGGCTTCATGTTTTATCCTTTCTCAAAGGTAAATACCCTGCTAGTAAAATTGAAGTATTGCCTTTGGATTTGGCATCGGGTGAGGAATCCATCGATGAGGCAGTAAAGATGGCAGAATCCTTGTTTTCCAAGGCTGGAGTCGATTTGATGGTCCACAATGCAGCCTTTGAGCGTCCTGTGAGTAAATTCCTTCTTCCATAAATTCATATTTGATTTTGGTGATGTCTTGCTCAATTAAAACCTGTTTGAGTTATTGGATGCACTGCTGATGCTTTCAAATTAGCATTGATACTCCAATTATAATTGATTTATGGATATGATGGCAGAAAAGAAAAGCTCTGGATGAAACTGAAGAAGGACTTCAAGTAGGAACTTCCCATCTTGTTTTGCTAATTTTTCTGATATCGCCATGTACTGTCACTGGATGCACTTTGTGTTCTTTTAGGCTACCATGAACATAAATGTTTTGGGGACAATAACTCTCACTAGCCTTCTTGCACCTTATATGCTTGAAAGAGGGAGAGGCCATTTTGTAGTGGTATGCTGAATGGTGTATCTTATCAGACTTAAAGTCTTATTTCTTCTATTCTTCCTTGATTACTTACAATTGTTCATTTGTAGATGAGTAGTGCAGCCGGAAAGTGTCCTGCACCAGGCCAGGCTATATACTCTGCATCCAAGCATGCTCTAAATGGATATTTCCATACTCTGCGTTCTGAAGTATGGTTCAAATTATACATTTCTGGTTGAGATCTAATCTTGCTATTGCTGACCCTGGTTCTCAACATGATCTATGCTGTCCCTTTGTGACAAAATAATGCTGCTCACTAGTTTTATCTAGACAGTACCTGTTTTTTCTTGTCTTTTCTTTCTGATACCATCTTGCTTGTTCAATACTTGTCCACTTATTATGCGTTATGATTGCTTTCCTTATCCACATAATTATAGGAATAGTGTATGCTGTTTTATACCACTGCATCTTCCCTTTAGTTTTCCCTGCTTTTACCCCTTTTTTCTCTTTCATATGGCAGCTATATGACAAAGGGATTAAGGTAACAGTTGTCTGTCCTGGGCCAATTGAAACATCGAAATCTTCTAGCGCAAGTTCATTGGGAGAAGGTGGAGTCAAGGAGGTTTGTCCTTTCCGAGAGTATGCAAATTACCTTTTTAACCTTCTTATAATATAAATAAGACAACTTTTTTTTATCTTTGATTAGATTTTTTTGTTGCTGAGTGAAGCATTGGCTTCCCTATAAAGTACTTATTTAGAGGTTGGAGTAAAAGAGATATCTCCGGATGTCATTTGGAACAGTCAGTCACTAAAGTGTTTTCTTGAATTTCTGGTGGATCTTTAGTTGTCTAATTTTTTATGGAACTTTGTCAACAAATAAAAATGAAAAATGGAGGAGGTTTTAGGTTCAGTATGAAATTTATAGGTTCTTTAAATTTCTTATTTCATGGGAGTATAATCTTGCATCTGACATTTCTATATTTGACAGAAGCGTGTGCCATCAGAAAGATGTGCTGAACTGACAATTATTGCTGCAACACATGGGCTTAAGGAAGCCTGGATTTCATATCAGGTTTTTTTTTTCCTGTGGTAGAGTATTCCCTTTTAATTTTCTTGAACCAACAATTAAATCATAAGACCAATGGATGTACTCTGTGTTGTTCAAACTTTTTTGCTTCCAATTACGGTATCATGTTCTTGAAATTACTTTTTCAGATGAACGTTACAAAATATCATCTCATCTTTGTCCTTCTTGTTAGTTCTCTATGATGCGTTTTGACCAATTTATGTCGTGTTATGCAGCCTGTGCTTCTTGTAATGTACTTGGTGCAGTACATGCCAACCTTGGGATATTGGTTAATGGATCGGGTATCATTTTTACTAAATTTCATATATGCTATTACTTTCCCCCTCCCTAAGTTTGTGCTTGATTTGATGTTTCTATTTTGGCATTCTTGAAAAAATGGGTTCATTTGTACCATAATTGTTTTATTTTCAAGTCAGGCTATATGCATTATTTTAGACTTTTTCAAACCCATTCACTAGATAAAATACTCATTTTATAACCTCAATCCACATTCACTTGATAAAATATTCATTTTATAACCTCAAGGTTTAATCAAATAGTAGAACTATCTCAAAGGCCTAGAGAGACCATTGTTGAAAATCGCTACAAACTCTACTACATTTAAGTGGCCTGTCCATAGGAAACCATCGACATAGTCAACTGACAAACATATTAGTCAATTACTAATTGAAAATTAGCCATTGCAGCTGCCAACCCTCTCTTGTGATATATGGGCTTTTAGCCATAAATTCCTCATCGTTGTAATTTTTATATTGAGCTTGAATTGTGCACATATTTGTTTGTTTTCCTTTGATCTTAAATACTTCAAGAACCATATTGAAGCTCTCTACAGGAATTGCGGCTACTTGATTTAGCATTGCTGACTCAACTCTTTTGGGTTTTTTTTTTTTGTCATCTTTTGGTTTTCAATTTGTTTTGAGGCCATGTGCAACCTTAAGAGTTTTTGCTTCCTTTCCAGTTTGTAAGTACTTGATTGCTTGCATGTTTGTGACATTGAGGTTTGGCTGCAGATCTATTTGGACCTTCAAGGTTGTGATAAAGATGGCTTTTGGTTCTTATGAATAAATGAGATCCACTTGCTGTTACGATAAATTCATCTGACATCACCTGTATTGGAGTCAGTCCAATCAACAAAGTATTATAAAAGACTCATACAAAATCTGAAAGACTGAAGTGCAATGAGCATATAATGGAAAGTGCAATGATCACAATAAAATGACTGTAAGACTTAAATAATTTATTTTCAGATCCGAAAGGTTTGTAGGTACATTTTAAGAAACATAAAAAATGTAAAACGGACATCAAATTATTAAGAGAAATACTTAAATAACATAAGCAAAGATAAAACTGATGATATCTCCTTAATGCATGGCGATACATCTCTAGAAGAGTATGACAACAGTATCTTAGAATAATCTAATGTACAGATTTGGTACCTCCAATGTTTGCCTCAGGTAAATCCAAAGGCAAATCTGTAAGAAATGTCAGCTAGGGTAATAGTGGGGTAGGAATGTAATAGAATGTAATGTATAATAACTATATAGTGATCAATAGTATATCATGCAAGAATTTAGTATAGAATAAGTAACAAATCAAGCAAGAAGGTATAAGATTGAAGCAGGAACATATGATATTCAAGGTAGTGGCATCATGGTTTATTAGTAGTTAGTTTTGCTTTTTATATGCAAGGTTGAACACGGTGTTCCCCTCGGCTCTTCAAAAGAGGGGTACTCAGTAAGCATTGACCACAAGTATAATTTCCTATACATAACAATTTGCACATTCGTCGATAAGTGATTTGAGTGTGATATATGGGAAATAAGTGAGTACTTTTGACATATTCAACAAGTTAACAAGAGATCTATAATAGTTAAACAAGCTTCCAATGAGCATGATGTTGATCCTATGCAACATTTATAACTTAAGCAAGTAACAAGCATAAAACAAATCCGACATGCGACGGTGTGTATGAACAATGGTAATAGCATAATCATCAATGGTTTTGGACATGAAGCAAGCAACAAAGAATAAGGAAGGTTAAAGGATTCTTCTTCTATGGAACTTAGGTTTTCTACCATGCTCCTTAGCAAACCTGAATCCATTTAACCACTGCCACCTACAAGAATTTGAATAGACTCCAATTTATTTCCTTATTAAAGTTAACATTTAATAGCAGCATGCATTCAGTGTAATAAGTTATTAGAAGGTTTTAGGATTGTAATGGGCATCATTCCAACTGCTAAGCTTAAGATAATGACCTTGACACACTGCTTCCCCTTCTGGTACAATAGTTATAAGGGTCATAGACGCCCACTTCAAACCCCTAAAACTCAAACGTCCACAAAATATTACCCTAGGCCACCACATGGTTAAGGATCCTGTCAAGCTTTACTAGGGACACTAGGAACAAAAACATAGCCTCAAGAATCTGTTGTATAAGAAGTAGCTCGATCCCTTAGGTCCTACTCCCCCTGTTGGAATGATGCTTACTGGCCAAGGAAGTAGACACAAAGCTCCCTTATTTTGCCCTAAATCCTCTCACCATTACTACAGCCAGTTCCCCTTTGTTTCCATTCTTGTAAAAGATTTATATAACATGCAACTCTTAAGGTTGTAGCAACAAATATAACACTAGTTGCAAACTACCCTAGGCCACATGGTGAATCTTCTTTTCAGCATAGGAACACTAATAATGAAGGGAAGGATCTTATCCAACGAATCTTATTGAGATCAATTTGTGATGGTAAAATTTATGTTTCTTGTTGCAAATGATGCTTGTCATTCTAAATTAGGGTTATAGAATTTAAATAGGAAGAAGAATGACAAGATAGCTTGAGGAATGAATAAAAGTGAAAGGGATTCCATGATCTTACTAGTTGTAGAAGCAAAAGGGGGCAGTGACTTCATTAATTGTCAAACAAAGAAGGTGCAAGCATCAATCCAAGGGGTAAAAATTATTGTTCTAGTAGAAGCAAGAGGTGTCATGCGAAGGGGCACTTACGGTCTAGACTACTTTGAAGAGTGAGCATGATGGTGGATCATAGGAGGTTAGAATTCTTTGGCTTGTTAAGAGCCCACCTCGCAAAGAAGAAACATGGGAAAGATGTGATAATGTTGAGCATTGCTTGATTTTCCCAACAAATATAGCAAAGAAGAAATATAGGAAAGATGTGGATGTGGGAAGGATGTGGTAGCTACGTGCATCATAGCAGAGAGGCTTGATATTTACTCTGCAAGTATATTAGATTGGGGAAGAAACGATTTATGTTTAGGTTTTCTTAGAGGATATGGTGTTAGATATAACATATTGCCCCTTTAAGGAAAATTTAATCTCCAAATTTAAATTACTTAAGGTAAAGAAGCAAGGAAAGTTACTCTTGCATTCCTAGGAATCCCCTTTGTGTAAAATTGCTATGCTTTCACGAGTCTCAATGTTTTGTTTCTCAAAAGACATTCCTTATAATTCAAATCTACAATAAAAGCTTCTCAAAACTTGTGTCTGGCTAAGCGTCCTAATGTGTGAGTGAGGGTTAGAGCTGTCAAACGAATCGACCCGTGGTGGGGCGAGCTAATTCGTCATAAATCCAATATTTAGTGGAGAGGAGCAAACTGGTCTGTTATCCTGGCGGATTGAGAAATCCCTAATCCAATCCAAATCAAGGTGGGTTACGGATTAGGCGGGCTAGCCTGCGGGCCACAAAAAAAAAAACTCGAAAATTACTCTATCACTTTATCTAAAAATACTATTTTGAAGTGTTATTTGCATATAACTAAAGTAATTTTATTTAGAAGAAATAAGAGTTCAAACAGAGACATTACTTTCTCCTACTAGTTCATGGTGATGTATTTTTATTTTATTGAGGGATAAAGGTCCTCTTAAGCAACCAATCTCTAATGGTTCTATCTTACAAAGCTTTCCCAAAATCTCAAAGTGAAGCATGGGTTGCAATTGAAGGAATTTCTAATTGGAACATTGTGTAGCTTGATCTCTTTGCAAGTTGTACACGGCAATTGCAGATAATTAGGAAATGAACTTAGTCCATCGTTCAACAAGGAGCCAAGTTGAGTTTTTCCCCTTTCTAAACTTTAGAAGCTACAATACAAAGGTCGTGGTGATATATTTTCATTTTTATCAAGGGATAGAGGTCCTCTTAAGCAACCAATCTCTAATGGTTCTATCTTAGAAAGCTCTTCCAAAATCTCAAAGTGAAACATGGGTTGCAATTGAAGGTAATTCTAATTGGAACATCTTGTAGCTTGAACTCTCTGTAAGTTCAATAAGGCAGTTGCAGATAGTTAGGAAGTGAACTTAGTCAATCATTCAACAAGGAGCCGAGTCTGAGTTTTCCCCTCTCCAAACTTTAGAAGCTACAATAGTGATATATTTTCATTTTTATTAAGGGATAAAGGTCCTCTTAAGCAACCAATCTCTAATGGTTCTATCTTAACTTAGTGACATGCCAAATAGTTAGCTATAAAAATTTATCATCTCTTTTTAACCCATGCCACTAGTTGAACTCTTAGGATCTCAAAACATTAATGTACTGCCTGCATTACCATAAAGCGTGAATAATGGGCCTCCTAGTAAAGCTCATCCTTAAAGGGTGTGACTTAGGAACACACAACTTGCCTCAAAATTGTAATTCTCTACCTACTCCTCTAATGAAATATAATCTTAATCCCACTCTATCTCGCTCATACCCTGAAGGTGATAATCCTCTGATTGGCTCCTCTTGGTCTGCTCCACCAGGGATGACTAAAGCATAACTGTTGCTAAAAACCATGTTTTATCTGACTGACCTCGCTTAATCCTTACTCTGAGAGTTGATTAGCTAGCTTTATCGCACAACTATAAGATGGGCCTACATTCCATTGGACTTTTTGTTTGCATAGCTATTAGCCTTACCAGAATGGTTATTGATAGTGTAATCCTTAGTTCTTCAGGAGTTCAATCTATCTTTTTTGGTACATGTTTAACTCCTTTTGAGTAAACATATATTTTATAAATCAGATCTTTAGGGTGAAAACAATAATAGCTAGCTTGAAGTTAGTTACGCTAGTGCTCTTTAATCTCCAGGGAGGTATAGGTTAATGCTGTAATGCAGTGATAGTGATAAATGCTGATTGACTTTGCCTTTGTTTCTCCTTCAAAATCTATATTTTACTAGCTTGAATTTCCATAGACAACCATACTGTTTGCAAATGATAAACGACTTCAATAGTAAAACTCAAACCCTCTATAGAGTGTGCTTGCTTTGAGTGTTTAGTGGCTACCAGCTCTCAAAATAATTCCTCCAAGCTCATAAACTCAACTGCATACTCTGCCATATTGTGAGACTTGCATGATGTGCAAGAATTCCTCTCTAAAAATCCATAAACATTTCAAGGTGGAACTTCTCTTGGAAGGCTTCACGGCAGGCTACTGACACAATGGGCACCCATCCTACTCTCAAGGCATTCTCCATGATTCCATGAGGTTTAAGGTAACTTCCATGAAATACGAAGTGGCAAAATAGACCTACACTAAGCAGCCAAGCCATCTGAACTGTCCTTTGTTATCAAGCTAGTCATGGGTTGCCAAGGGATTTGAATCCTCCTTTGATCGAACTAAACGTTTGGAAAACACGTGAACTGCATGAATCATGCATTCTTTGTAGTGTCTGGCTAGATGTGGTATAGGTTTGTGTATATGCATAAATGGCTCATTACTAGATTCTTCCCCCCAGTAGTCATCCTCCAACCATGAGGCCGCTACCACAGGCTCCATTGACAGGGCCAACCTTTATATTGGACATCGCCTGGAATTGTATAGGTGGAAGGGAATAAGATAATGGCACAAGAAAGGAAGCAGCAATTATGCTAATTGTAAAATAGTTAAACCCCTGCTTATATTCTGAAACATATTGCTGCATGTCTGGAATCATGACATCCAAAAAACCAAAAAACTTGAGAAGTCTAAGATGATAACAACTTGGCAATAGAGAACAACTGAAAACTTTAAACCTAAGCTATGATTCCAATTGAATTATCATGACACAAATGGCTCTCGGTATTATTTGTCAACCATGACAATTCCATTATGATCACTTATGTCGGACGATGGTCCATGTATGATGGTCCATGTAAAAATGCATTATAGAATGCATGCATACAACATGACCTAAAGTCAACCATCTATGCTGAGCATATAATAGCAAGTGCAATATTCACAATTAAGTAATTGGAAGACTTAAATGTATTTTCAATATGAGGGGTTTACAAGTACAAATTAAAAAAATTTAAATACAAGCAAATAACTACTTAGAGAAACATCTAAATAACTTAGTTAGCAGAAGAATAAAACAAATGATAAGTCCTAATGTGCAGCAAATAAATCTCTAGGAGAGTCCAACAGCAATGCATGTCAAACTAATACAACATAAAGTTATGTATAAATAAAGTGAGCAATAGCATAACATGCAATTTTAATATAAGCATAATGAATATAGCAGGGAGTTTTAATATTTCAAACTAATGGCGCCATGCTCAGTTAGCTTTATGTTTTATAAGCAAGATTGTGCATGGCACTTTTGTGTTTCCCCTTTGCTTTTCAAAGGAGAATACTCTGTATGCTCACATGGGTAGCTATACTAACACATAACCCATAAATTCAATAATGGTTGATTTGGTGCAAAATACGGATAATAATAAGCAAGTGCCTATGACACAATTAATGAGCTAGTAGGTTTGTAAATGAAGCAGATATTGATGAACAAGTTTTGTATTCGGTTTGATAAAACTTGTTTATGTTCATTCAATTGTAAAAGAATATATAAAATAAATAAGCTTGAACAATAGTGAGTTTGGATTGCTAATGTTCATGAATAATGTTTGCGAATAATTTATGAACAAAACTTATTAACTTATATAAAATTTAATTGCCAAGAATAGTATGAATGCAAAATGTTTGTAAATCAATTTTGTAATTTTTTTATGTTCTTTTCAAATTTAGTATTCATTATATGTTAAAAATAAAGAAATAGTATAAATTTCATGAATAGATAAAAATTTAATGTAAATTATAAGAATAATAATGTTGATAATTGAGTTCGATTAAAAGCTTGAACAATGTTGAGTTTTGCTCGAGCTCGATAAAATTTTTAATAAACAAGCCTGAACAAGCTATATAAATAAATAAATAAGCTTGAGCATAGTTAAGTTTGACTTAACTCGACTCGTTTACACCCCTTACGAGCAAGTAAGAGTTAAAATAACTATATAAACTTCCAATGTGTTTTTTCAATTTAGCTTGTAAAAGAAGGTAGATAATTTTATGTACCAGTAGCAATGATATGATAGCACGAAACCAAAGAAGGAAATAACATCAAGTTGATAAGAATACTATGCAAGTGCATATAACTTAAGCAAGTAGTAAGCATAAAATAAATAGGACATGCATATGGATAACGGAAATAGCATTAGTATCAATAGTGTTGAAAGCAATGCAAGCATTAAGAGTAGAGAATGTCAAAAAGTTATTCCTTATAGAATTTGGATTTTCCACTATGACCCCTTGCAATTTGTATGTGACACACTCCAATGTCCCTACACATAAGTCAAGATTCAGTAGCAAATTATAGAATTTACTGTAATATGTAAATAGAAGGTTATGGGGCCCTAACGGGCCATTCAGATGCTAAAATCAAGATGACCTTGATATGCTACTCTCTGGACTGGTACAATAGCTATAAGGGTTGTAAACTCTCCTTAAAAACTCAATAATTAACCCCCAAAAATTTTATCCTAGGTCTCAGCTTGATGAGGTACATTAGGACATCAAATCCTTGCCGTTCAGGTTGGAATTGTATAAGTCAAAATTTCAGGAAAAGAAAAATCTAGAATAACTTGATAATTCCTTTTCTTACTCAACAGAATGTTTGGTAGTAGAACTAAAATACCTTCTTTTTTTTTTCATATTTGTTGTTTAATATTAAGCCAAGCTCATGGTTTTTCTTGGTTGTCCAAGCATATGACCATGTTTCCAGATCTAGTCTGCAAATCTCCTGCATTATGCATAGCCACGTCACAGTAGCAAACAATGTTAGTTATTTTTTCACTTCCAGTGTAATTAGAGATAGCGTGTCCAGTTTGAGAAGGATCCAATTTGCATATCAACAAATAACATTATCCTTATAAACTAAATTTTTCTACATGTATAAATATAGCAATTAAGGAAACTAGTTATGTTATTATTTTTCATATAGTTATCACTGTGAATCTGAGTTCTGAGTTTTGCTTGAATCAATGCGTTTGTAGATTGGCGCAAAGCGACTAGACGCTGCTGCAAACAAGAAAAGTGCTTACAGTTGGAATCTATTATTTGGTCAAAAGAAATCCATCTGATGCTCTCTCTGATCTAGGAGTTGATTCCTGCAAGAAATAGCTTTACTACATCAAATTCCTGTCAGCTCTTCCAATTTTAATTTCCCTTTTTTGCTACAAATTTCTGTATAAACGACCTTTACGATTCAACATCTTTAGTTTTAGTTTATAGTTCTAAGACAACATGATGACGATACCAAACATTGGGGGAGGAAAATCATGTGAGCTTTACCAAAGTTGGGTACAATTTCTTGTTTGTAATAATCATGTATTCCTTTTCTCTAATCTAGTTCAAAGTCTGTCCTATTTTTGTTAGTTTTAAAACTGTGGAGGGTCATAAGAGTTTATATATATGACACCATGACTTTAGTCAAAGTTGCTTGCTGGGTCATGACATTTTAATGAAAATAAAAAATTGAACTCCTTATTCTCAAGAATACACGTATTGTGTGATTGAAGTTTATTTGGTTTAACTAAATAATTGAGTAATTAAAAGACTAAAGAAGATATATCTTCTATGCATTTAGAAGTGTGGATGCGCCTTTCTTAAAATACAAAAAAAAAAAAGATTAAAACTTTGATGCATTTATACTATTTTTTTTACATTAGATGCATTCATTGAGTTTTTTTTTATTATTCCTTTTACATAATGTGAGCAAGTTTAAATATGTACATGTCCATACAAAACAAAATGAAAACTTCTCAAAGACGATCTGTCTATCCTTTTTATAAATAAAGATTTTTACTATTTTAATCTACATGTGTTAAAAAAACAAAAAGGCAAATGAACATAAACTAAAACAACCCTCCTTTTTTATAAAATCATGAAAGGGGAACTTTTAATTTAGCATTAAAAGAGGACTCTAAAATCCCTTGTATGATATTTCTACTAATTCCTTTTTTATTTTCAAGTTATTGCATTCTCACCGGTTTACCAAGCAGAGTTATGTAACAATTAATATAAATTCACTCATAATTTTTAAAATTGTTATATGAATTATAAATTTAAAAATATTAAAAAAATATTTTTAAAAAGTTATACATTTTAAAAATCATAAAAATATAAAAAAGAATATGGATTAAAGTGCTATAGTTTTTATTAGTTTATGAGAAATTGTTGATATAATTATACCATAAGCTATTAGATTATGAATGGACAAAAATGAATGGGAGAATGGTCTTGTATTAGGAATTTTATTAGAATAACGTTGGTTTATATTATATCACAACTTAAAAATATTGAATCAGTATTTTGAGCAATCATTAATCAAGCATTTCAAGTGAACTTAGGATTTCTAGTTTATAAATAGCGGCTCTTTAACTTTTTCCATATTTTATTTAACGTCCTGATCCACCATAGTTTTTCTGTTCTTTCTTTGTCTTCTCAATAATAATATTTGGGTACAATATTCAATTCACCATGAACAAATAATGCTTGGTTTCTAACTTGGATGAGTCATTGTATCTTAAAAAATAGATGTCCATTCAAACATCTAAGCATTATCAGAAAGAGGATAAATTTGTTTAAGAAAACCATGTTGATCATAAGTCTCATTTGTGCTTAACAGAGCTCCTACTTGACTTTAGAATCATCTTATAATTTAACCTCCCAATCATCTAATTTAGCCTCCCAATCTCTCGACTCCACCACCTGAGTCTCTTGGTAGGTCCACCTCCTAACTTGGCCTTTTGAGGTATTATGTAACTTGGCGTCTTGATCTCCTAACTTGGTCACCTGAGTTATTCTATAGTTCAACCTCTCAAATTAGCTCGTCAAGTTACTCGACAGTTTAGCCTCTCAACTCAACCTTTTGAGTTGTTCTGTGACTTGATCTTTTGACTCAGCTACTCAAGTCACTGAGTAGTTTAGCCTCCTAACCTTTCAATTCGACCTCCCAAGTTGTTTAGTAGCTTGACCTCTTGAGTCAATCAACAGCTTGGTTATTTGAGTACTCTTTGGCTCAATTGTCACCTGAGCTCTCTGACTCAGTCCAATGTCCCAAGTATTGTGATTTGCTTCTATCTCCTGAGCACCTCAATGAGGCTCAATGCCCACTCGAAATGACTCCCTAAGCTTTCTTGTTCGAGTCAATGTTCTCAAGTATCCCTTGGCAGACTAGGTAACTCAAATCTTTATAGTTTAATTTTTGAATTTCCATTTGTAATTTTATACTTGCCTGATCAAACAAGATTTCAATGTTTGTACAAATAATTTAAGTTCTGTATTTGATATATATTTTTTTTGTGGTGCAATGACTTATAGGACACATGAATTTTGGAGAGCTCATGTCTCAATGAGGTCAAGTGATGTTGATGATGGCTTGCGCAGCAAGGGCAACAAACTTAATGGCTTGGAGGATCATTGGAGATTAAAGAAGGTTGCATGAGACAACAAAGGGACCGTTGAACTAGAAACACTGACGTCATGTCATAACAACCAGTGGATCATGACTTAGCATGATCAAGTTGATATCTTGGTGACCTAAGATCCAAAGAGATTAGAGAAAGATGGAATGAGACATTTGAGAAATCATAAGATAAGGAGCATTGAGGTATAATGTTGACAATTGGGGAGGGGTGAATTACATAAGAGAGACACAAAGAATGACAAGTGGGGCTACTCGAGGGCTTGATGCATCCAAATGATGAGTAACTTGATGGAAGATGATCATGGCGATGAAGTTAAGTTTTAGAACGTAAGCTTTCACGATGAACTATTAGAGTTGAGAGACTTATACTCTTATGAGAGAATAGATCTCAATTTAAATAAGATTAGATCATTAGGATGATCATAATTGGAATTCTAGTTGATTTGACATAGTTTTTATCGATTGAAGAATTAAGTTAACTAAGAAGTCGACTCGGGCTATGCAACTAGTGAAAAAAAATATGCTTTTGTTCATAGTTAAATGTTTTTGTTCATAGTTAAGTCAATTAGATAATCAATTGATGTTGGGATTCAGTAGACTGATTCTACAAAAGGAAAGCAAGAAGATATTGATTTGTAAAATTACATTCCAATAATTGGATATTCTAAGGGCTACAATAACCTAATCGACTGATGGAGGAGTCTAATCAACTTAGATTATCATTGGTATTCATTGTTGGATTTTTGACCACCTATCGAGGTGATCAGAGGAAGCCAGTCAACTGATTAATGATAAACTAGCTCAACAATAAGTAAATAATGAAGAGGGATAAAGGCGGTATAAAAGGAGAAAGTTGGAGGCCTATTGGTTGGCAAATTAGAGATTATTCAGATCGTATAGAGTTTCTCCATTGTAATCGTTAGCCTTCCTATTCACACTCAATTATACACTTGCATATTTAAGAAGTTTCTTCACTTTGTGTAGTTCACTGTGAAAGACAAGGTTAATGGACTTTCTAGGAGTGATTCATTGATGAGACATAGGCCATAAACTTAGATCTTGCATATGTATTTAATATATTCATTAAGTTATGAAAGGATTCGCCAAGGCACACAGAGCTCACAAAGCTCATGACTCAACGAGGTTGAGTGTGGATGATGACTTGACTTAGCTAAGACAACACGCTAATAGCCTAGAGGGTCAATAAAGTTCAATGAAGGTTGTAAGATGTTGGTGCAATTAGCCCAGATCACGATTGACTAAACTCGAGTTGAGTTCAAGTTAAGTTTTGATGTTTGACAACGGTTGATGTTTGACAATATGGTTTGATCATATATGTCAAAAGGAGAAAGTCCAAGTATGGTTGACTTGACAATTAGAGAAAGTCCAAGTATGATTGACTTGGCAATTGGAGAAGTCCAAGTATGATTTGACAAAGGAAAGTCCAACATAGAGTTGGCAATTGGAGAAGTCCTAGTATGAATACTTGGCAAGTAAAGTCCAATGTGGAGTTGGCAAAGGAAAGTCCAAGGGTGAAGTATTGGAAAAGGAATGTCCAAGTTATGACTTGGCAATGGAAAAGACCAAAGGTGTAGGCTTAGCAGGTATAAGTTCAAGTGTGTAGTCTTAGCGATCTAAAAGTCCAATTGTGTAGTCTTGGCAGTGTAAAAGTCCAAGTGGGAAGTCTTGGTCAAATAAGTCCAATTGTGTAGTCTTAGCAGTGGACACCTGATAACATGACTAGGTCGATGAAAGCACTAAAAGGATAATGCAAAGGATGACAAGCATAAGCTCGGGGTATCGTTAAGGAGTGAAGTTGAGGGAAGTGGCTAGAAGACTGAGGTCTATGCTTAGGGGTGTTACAAGTGTGAAGGGATCACACTTGGAGTGTAAACCTCAGTTTTGAGGTTTATCAGTCGACTAGTCTCGAGTGTTTAGCACTCAGGAGATCAGACTAAGTCGACTGAGCTGCTTAAGCTTTGTCAGTCGACTGGCACTTTGGTCAGTCGACTGGTGTGT
>JBAMHZ010458766.1:0-20589 GCA_037177395.1 Alpinia galanga | reverse complement strand
TAATCTGTAATCCGTCTTAGATTAGGTTGAGTTGAAAATTTTTTAATTCGTAGAAATGATATTATATTTTTATCTACTAAATATTAAATTTATAACGGATTAAATAGCTCCGCTAGAGATCGACCCGTTTGACGGGTCTATCTCTGTGTGCTTTATCGTATCAACGCTTCAAAAGGAAAGGATTTGAATGAAGCAAAAGAACAAACAACTCATTTCGTCGTCATTCTACCAAACTAAAATTAGGGAGAGGCATTTCGAAAAAACTAAAATGTTAGGGGCTGAAATGCAATGTTTCTCTTGATATGACGAACCTACCTACCTGTTCGCAGGTCGTCCCGATCCAACTCAATTTTGGGGAAATGGAGTCTCTCGCTGCCCTCCGCCCTTCGAGCCTTCCGCCGCCCTCGAAGCGGCCGCTGGCTGGGGGAGCACGCCTTGCCACCTCTTTCGGCTTTCACCACCTCTGCCCGTCGATCCACGCCGACTCGCTGAGAGCTCGACTCCTTGAGGTCGCCGCCGTCTCCTCATCTTCGTCGGCAGGCTTCAGTACTCAGCCGGAGGCAACATCCCTTTCCCCTCCCCTCAAGAGGGTCCCGGTGGAGTCTCTGCAGTACGAAAGCGGCTACCTTGGGGGCATTTCTGAGAAAACCTATCCACCGTCTGATTTAGCGGCCGACGTTGGTCAAAACGGGGCGTTGAATCCTATGGAGTATCTAACCAGTATTTTGACTTCGAGGGTTTATGATGTTGCGATCGAATCGCCGCTGCAACGAGCCACGAAATTGTCTGCGAGACTTGGAGTAGATCTCTGGCTTAAGAGAGAGGACTTGCAACCGGTAAAAAAGAAGATCTTTTTAATCCCTTGGATGGAAGTTACTTTTCTCCGTTTCTTACATGAGAGTATCCTATAACTCCTGTGATTCTCGATATACGAAAGAACATAGAAAATTGAGAACATAGATATTGTGTCACTACTCGAAGGTTATAAATTCACAATTTTTGACCTAAAACTATTTATTATCCACTATCACATTTACAAATATCATAAATTCAAGGGAAGGCAAAATAATGGAGATTATATTTTATAAAATTTAGCAACTTTATGGAGAAGAACAAAGTGGTTACATCTGTTCTACCTTAATCTCCTCAGATCAATCTGATCTAGACTTGATTAGGAGCAATAAGACCTTAATCTAAAATATCAGATGGAAATCGATCAAATAGCTTACCAAAAACTCAAAATCTAGGGATGGAGAAGAGAAATGTTAGTGCTCACAATGATCATTTGCCCAGTGCTCGTGTTCGTGATTTTAGTGCAGCAACAACCTACTGTGGCAGCAAACAGAAGAGATGGCAGTGGTCGCGGCGATCACCTCCGGTGTTGTTGCTACAGTGATAATGGCGAATGGGAGCAGGTGCATGGAGGAGACAACATTGTGTGCCATCGGGTGAGGAAGAAAGTGAGAGTGGGAAAAAAAGAGAGAGAGAAGAAGGTGTGGTTGACAATGGCGTGTTTGTCATGAGAGAAAGAAGAGGGAAAAAAAGGGGGCATGGGTTGGGAAGGAAATATTGAAGATAGAGTTTTCAAAATCGTTTCAAAAAGATTTTTAATCTTAAGCTTGCAGCAGATATACCTTGCGAACTTTTGAAACTTCCACTTTGCAGCTTCCTTTTTGTATATTCCCATGTAGATGCAGTAATACGCTCTTCTGTCCATTTACTCTATTTCTGTTTGGTCATGAACAACTGTGGGAATGCAGGTGTTCTCCTTCAAGTTGAGAGGAGCCTACAATATGATGGCTAAACTTCCTCAGGAGCAATTGGATAGAGGAGTCATTTGCTCATCTGCTGGCAATCATGCCCAGGGAGTTGCTTTGGCTGCTAAAAAACTAGGATGTGATGCAGTAATTGTAATGCCAGTGACGACACCTGAAATCAAGGTGTCTACTTGCTTGGATATTTAACATTCTTTCAGCAATGCACTTTTATTTTAAAAGAAAGTATCATCCCTTATATTTTTATTTCTTAGTATCTGTATAATCGCATGTACCTCTCTCTTACTCTACTTTGCAATGTGTTTTAGTGGCGTTCAGTTGAGAGGTTAGGTGCAACTGTCATCCTTACAGGGGATTCATATGATGAAGCACAAACATATGCAAAGCAATGTGGAGAGGAGGAAGGCCGTACATTCATACCCCCTTTTGATCATCCTGATGTTATTGCAGGTCAGGGAACTATTGGGATGGAAATCATTCGCCAAATGAGTGGTCCCATACATGCAATATTTGTACCGGTTGGTGGTGGTGGATTAATAGCAGGAATTGCTTCTTATGTAAAACGGGTCCTCCCAGAGGTGTGTGCTTTGTTCTAATTTATCGTGATCTCAGTCTGTTTTTTATCCTCTACTTCATGGTGCCTTAAATTGTTAATGTTTTTTAATTTAATATTTTTGACCAAAAGAGCTGTATTTTTACTTAAAATAATATTTCTTTTACTTATGTGAAGTCCCTTAGATCTCCTTAGGTCTTGAGTTTTCGGCTTGTGGATTTGTACAAATGCCTGTATATAGTCCATCACTGAATGGATCCAAACACAGTTTTGAGGTTCACAAACATCACCTAATAATATACCATGTATGCCTGTCAAAAATATAAGATTTGCAGTCACTAAACAAATGTTATTTCATATGTTAGAGAATTTGTTGATTTCAAATGAATGGTGTTCCTGGAGAGATTCAGTCAGTCAAAATTTGTCAGCAGGTAAAGATCATTGGAGTAGAACCTTCTGATGCAAATGCAATGGCATTATCTCTATTTCATGGGGAGAGAATCATGCTAGAACAAGTGGGAGGATTTGCAGATGGTGTGGCTGTAAAAGTGGTTGGAGAAGAGACATTCCATTTGTGCAGGGAACTAGTTGATGGAGTGGTTCTTGTTAGTCGTGATGCCATTTGTGCATCCATAAAGGTCCTATACCCATCCCATTTATGAGTATTGCTCATAATGATAATTTTGAAGTTAAGATTTTGAGAAATATCAAATGTGATATAGGATATGTTTGAGGAGAAAAGGAGCATACTAGAACCAGCTGGTGCTCTTGCTCTAGCTGGGGCAGAGGCCTATTGCAGATACTATGGTTTGAAAGGTGAAGCTGTTGTTGCTATAACAAGTGGCGCAAACATGAATTTTGACAGACTGAGACTTGTGACTGAACTTGCTGATGTTGGTCGGAAACGAGAGGCTGTTTTGGCAACCAATCTACCAGAGGAGAAAGGGAGTTTTAAGAAATTCTGTGAATTGGTATGTATGATTATATTTTATATCACCATTTGTTTTAAAGCTAAATTTTGATTTCCACATCTGTAGGTTGGTCCTATGAACATTACAGAATTCAAGTACAGATATGATTCACGTAAAGAAAATGCTCTTGTTCTTTATAGGTATGTCCATGATTAGCTTATGGTAAGCAAAGTAATGAAACTTGTTTGGTTTTCACTTAATTGATGAATATTGTTATTGCAGTGTTGGTGTTCATATTGATTCTGAACTTGCAGCGATGGTGCTTAGAATGGAGCATGCCCAACTTAAAACTTTTAACCTCACCAATGATGACTTGGCAAAAGATCATCTTAGATACTTTGTATGTATCTCATCTTACCACTGCTTTGGTGTTTACCACATGTTTTGAAACTTAGAAGTACATTTTATAGTTCTAAGTTCTAACTGCTTGAATGTTGATGTTATCTTTTGTATCTTTAGTTCATATACATATTTAGTTTAATATCGTTGAAGCTCAAGAGAGAGTACCAATCCGACTAAAATCGTCAAGGCTCTTAGGCAAGTGTCTCTTGATATTTAAGTATATTTACAAACTCTCAATTTTAGGATGTGGGGCTAACACAGTACTTCTCGCATATCCACTTGTTTTTAATATGCCCTCTCGGGCCTGACATTGGTGAGGGTTTGACTCTAATACCATGTTGAAATTAATTGGCAAACAACTTATCTCAAAAGCTCAAGCTGTAAGGTAATTAACCAATTTATATTTATATAGTAGATCACCGCAATTGTCCATGTGAAAACTATGGGCGTGGAGCCTCCTGCCTTCAACAAATATATTATGATGTGATTAGCTTGTGTGGTCATTGTGAATTCTGAAACTGGTACGAAATTAACAAAGCTGTCATATTACGCCAGTTACAATACAATGCATATTGATACTTACATAAAATTCAACAGTTTTAGTTTATGAGTGACAAATATTAGCTGTGCAAATTAATACAATGTATACTTTTTACATTTGCATTTACAACTTGGTGATACTATTTTACATGCTTTCCCTATCTAAATAACAGATAGGTATATTGTTGATATTTCAATTTGAACAGTGGCAAGTATGACATTTCTAAAAAATATTATTCTTTGTTGGTTAAAGTGCTAGCTAATTTGATTGTTCATGGTAGACTCTCTCGGCTCCTCTTTCTCAATGTTCTTCATTTCATCACAATGCCTCAGTTTGTTCCTTTTCATCTAGAAGAATTGCTTTATTTCCTCATCATCACCTAATTCACTATAATGTCAGCCAATTTCACAAAATTACATATTTTATCAGAAAGCTTCTGAGTGCTCTGAAATTGAAAAGATACTGATCTTCTCACATGACAAAACAGGCACGAGTAAAATTCATAGATCTTTGGGAACCATAAAATTGAGTATGGTTTATCTTGTCCTTTTTTCTTGTAAAAATTTCACTAGGATATATGTTATCTAATGTGGCAAATCTAAGATTTCTTGTTCCAACTTATCCAACATCTTCCCTTGGTGGAAAAAAAAAAGAACCTACTAACAACCTATCGATATCAGAGCACTTAAAAACACCATACTTCAGAATTCACAATCATTAAGAGAAAAATGATAAATTGGCTTTGGTTGTTTCCCTCTGCAGTCTAAATTAGTGCGCTATATGTCTATGGCATTATAATAATTAACATTTTAAAGTATTTTAAGTTATATTTTTTCCAGATGGGTGGGAGATCGAATGTTCAAAATGAAATACTATGTCGATTTATATTCCCAGAGAGACCAGGTGCTCTAATGAAATTCTTAGACTCCTTCAGTCCCCGTTGGAACATAAGCTTGTTCCATTACCGGGCACAGGTACACTGCATTGCTTCATCTAAGAAGTTCCTTGATTGATTCAACTTTTAGAGTTGGCATTCTCGTGTCATCATCATATTCTCTATTTAATTTTGTGTTTTCTACTAAGGCATCTGTTTCTGTTATGGCATAGGGTGAGACCGGCGCAAATGTACTGGTGGGCATTCAAGTTCCAAGAGAGGATCTGGAAGAATTCAAGGACAAAGCCGATAACCTTGGCTACGAGTATACATATAAGATGAACAATGAGGCCTATCGTCTGTTGATGCAGTGAGCATACCTTCGGTGTGCAGGCAAAGTCCTTACAGTGAAAGTTTGGTTGGAATATTCAGTTATAACTTAGAAGTTTGGTTGTCACAATTGCAATTTGGAAGTTTAGTTGTCAACGCACTTACTCGAGTCTTGGCATTATTATGGTTCTCCAAAGATGTTTGAGTTTGAAAGTTTTGAAACACACAGTATAGTTTCTCTGTTAGTGTTTTACTGGCACACTTATAACATATTGCCGATTCATCTTCTCAGCCTGTAGCAGAAATGTTGAACACGAATTCACCTTCTATTAGTATTAACTGCAGATACAGTAATTTGATGATATTTATGAAGCTGTAAAGGTCAAATGATGATAATAAAACTAAATTTCCTCTTGGATTTTTTTTTGTTGATCTTTAATTTTTGAACTCGGGCAGTGTAGTTTCATATTTTCTTTTTAGAACTTATGTCATCTTTAATTTTAGGAGCTTTCATTTTGTGCAGAGAAAAATGAAAGGAGTTGGGGACTTTTAGGATCACAAACTTTTACCAGATAGAATCAGTTTGTTCAATGTTGATCGAATGAAAACATGCTTCTTTTTTTTTTTAATTTGATGCATTGAAAATTAAATCAAACTAAAAAGATAAATATTTACAGTTTTACAAGCTTTATTTAAAAAACTATAGAACGTTCACTTAATTTGTCAATTACTTTATTATAAATTTAAAAAACAAGTTAAAAGGAATATTATATTGAAATGTAAATTTTAAAGATTGATAATCTGATGAAGATTCCTTTCTACATTCTAAAAAAAAACCTTTCTTTCATTCAATTGAAAATTTTGTGTTTTAGCAAGGTCCAGATAAATATGATTCGACAAAAAAAAAACAATAGGGAAAATAATTAGTATTAGTTTCAAAAACAATAAAATACAAGAAGCGAGCAGATAGCGTGCGATTAAATTATGAGCTTGCTTAAGCAGATGAGAAACACAGATGTCATGCAGCTGGTTTCAGAAGAGACACAGCTGCCATGAGCCGAGCAGAGGCTGAAGACAGCTACAAAACAGAGCAAACATATTATTATTGTACAGATTAAATTTAGATTTTTTTTTCCAGCTAAACACAGCGCCGAATCGAGCACAAAACAAATTTACAGATTGTATTTTGATTTGTACAGCTTGTTTTGTCCACACAAGTATACATAGAATTCTCCTATAAAAAGCCTCCTCCAATCCCTCTCCTCCTACCACAATTCCAAGCGAACTCATTGGTTCCCTCTGCATTCTTTAAGTTCATCCTCTTCCTCAGTTTTTCAAGTCAAAGTAGCAATAATGGAGGCCTCCTTCAAGCTGAGGCTCGTCGCCCTCGCAATGATCGTGGCTACGGCCATCGCCGCCGAGTCCCCTGCTCCTGCCCCGACCTCTTCTGCTCCCTCGGCGTCTTCCTCTGCTGCCATGGCAGTCGCCTCGGCAGCCACCCTCGCCTTCGGTTACCTCTTCTGCTAAATGACTTGTTTTTTTATTGTTTTTTGTATAAAGATGGAGCGTGGTTTGGGGCGGTGGATTGGATCGTTATCTTTTCTCCTTCATGTTTATTATTGCTATTACAATGCAATTCATCATTATTGCGGTAAATAAAGAAGAAAAAAAGAGATTTTTATTATTAATTTTATTTGGTGTCAGCTCAGTTTTGCAGAGAAAATCTAACGCGTTTGCAACAATCATTTGCATTGCCGTCGAGATACTCTAACGTGATCATAACCTTTTCGATAAAATGGCTCTATGGAAAAATATAAAATGCAATTCATTCTAAAATATAAGACAATGTATCGTAGCACTCAACTTTTCCAGATACATTTGCTAGTTCTGCCATTATTAACAGTTCTAAGAATTTACAATAATAAGATTGGAAGATTTACTTCCTAGAAAAATCGTGTTTTTGGTTAAATTGAAGAGCCAAACGTTCGACAAAAGGAAAAAAAAAGAAGATAAACTACATGATATTAGAGTAATAATTACTCATAAATCAATCCGTCAAAATAATATTTGGGATGCCGGGATGAAGCTAGTCCCAAGCACTTGTCACTCCATAGCTGCCTCCATATCCTGCAGATGCACCAAATGATCCTCCATAATAATCTCCTCCACCTTTGGTATAGGAGGAATCTCTCCTGAAGTCACGGCCACCAAATCGGGCTCCACCAGACCTTCGATTTCTACCACCCCCACCGCCGCTGTATGCACGAGCAGCTGCGTAGCGAGTGAGCCATTGTGGCACCTCTTGGTTTGATTCTTGCATCAGCTCAGACAGGGACCTAGCTAAGGATGCATTGCTGTCATTGAAGAAGGCAGTCGCAAGGCCCGACTTTCCTGCTCTGCCTGTCCTTCCAATGCGGTGCACGTAGTCATCAATGTCGTTGGGTAAGTCAAAATTAATAACATGTGCCACGTGTGGGATGTCCAACCCACGGGCTGCAACGTCAGTTGCGACAAGAATGGGCGTAGCACCACTCTTGAAAGATCGCAAAGCTTGTTCCCTTTCCTGAAAGTAAATATAGCTTTTATGTAAAGCATTTTATCAAACTAAAAGAAAAACAGCAACTTCAAAAGGTTATAAAAGAACCTATGAAAGGGGTGGTCGCAGAATTACAAGAACGGTATCCAAATAGAACACTACAGTCACTACTAGTCATCTGATATCCAAGGAGGATTCATGCAGATTTTCTCTTCTTTTCTACATGTTAATTTTGTTGTTGAATGGACAAAGATCTGTGGTTTAAAACTTTGATTTTGCATCCGAATTGATGGCTAGAAGTTGTTCGTATTTTGTACATGCCCACAAGAATCTGTCTTTCGCTCTTGCTAATAGTCATTCGTGATATTCAACGCACAAGGCAAATAACAAGCGATCACAGTACAATCCTGAACTATCTTCTTTATACACCAAAGAATATTTAGACGGAGAAGCAAATTAAGAACTAGTCGCAGAGAAAAAAAAATTGACCATGATTGGATGATTTGTCATTCGATTGACAAGTAAGATAGAAATGCATCACCTTCAAAGTAAAGATCAAGATCTACATATTTGCATTTTTTTTTATACTAAATGGATTCTTCACAAGAAAAAACCATAAAGAGCTGATAAAGAAAATGTAACAGGGGTATAAATTCTTCGGTCAACTACTGGAAATAAGAGGAACATTAAGAAAAATAATGTTAAGTACATGAGTACCTGCTGAGTTCGATCTCCATGAATTGTGGTTGCTGGAAACCCATTCATACACAACCAGTGTTCTAAAGAATCAGCTCCTCTTTTTGTCTCCACAAAAACCAATGTCAGAGCTTGCTGTGACAGTTGAAGCAAAAAAGCTAATACTAAATAATGGCAGACAAAACAATGATATAATTATGACAAAAAAACAACAAATAGGTCAAGACTTACTTTTCCATGAGCGCCGCTATCTCTTTGGGCATGAAGAAGATCCATAAGATGGCTTCTTTTATCAGAATCCGTTACAAATTCCACCCTTTGAACAATCAAATTAGTGCTTGAACCAACTCTCCCAACAGCAAGAAAGATGTATTTATAAAGGAAATCAGAAGCCAACCTCTGCACGAGTCAAATTAATGAAGACAATTTATCAGATTAGTAATTCCTTAATGAGGGAGAGATTAAAAATAAAGACAATATAAACTCTGAAAAAAAAACACATACCAATAGAAGACGTATGACCATAAAATTAAATCATATAGACCAACAAGAAATTCATGAGAAGCTACAAATGGATATGTAAGAAAATTATGAACAACGGCATGCAAGCATACAAATAACAGATATAATAAATTGTTGTCGAGTTGTAAACCATTTCAACTTGAAAATGTACCAAATGCAGCTACAACTGGATCTCTCTACTCCAATCTCGTTCATGTAGCAATGATTGGCATAGAAAGAAGATATGAGATAATAGTATAACAATATTTGACAACGCTAGTGAAAATCAACCACTTGTCTGTCATCCCTAACATTGCAGCCAGATATAGTTACCTAATTAAAAATTTACAAAAGTCAACACCTAGCAGTAGTCGCTAAATCATAAATTATAAATCTCAACTAGCCTTATAGTGCAAGTTTTTGTAATGAAAGATCACCCAACCAAACATTAGGATGGTTTTAAAGCAAAAGTCATGAGTTCCCACAGCAACTTTCTATCGTTCTATGATGTGGGTTCGTCTAATCATGGGCAAATCTCATATGTCTTATCTAGCAATGTCTTAGAATTGGAGTTTGACCCACAGCTCAAGCTTACTCAAGCATGACCTTGAGTGGAATGTTAAAATCAACATCAATATAAACCAGTCTCTTTCCAAACAACTTTTCATGTACCTAATCAAATTTAACAGCAGCATACCAAAATTCAATCACCCAAAGCAATTGTTTATAAAAGAGAGAGAAAGACAAACCTGTATCTCCTTTGGGAAGGTGGCACTGAACAGCATAGTTTGCCTTTGAATGCATGGAGGCATGTCCATCTGTTCCACAATTCTCCTAATTTGCGGCTCAAAGCCCATATCAAGCATTCTGTCAGCCTCATCTATGGCCAAATATCTAATAAGTTGCAAAGAAACTCTAGCCTTCTCCATCAAATCCACCAAACGACCAGGAGTTGCCACAAGTATGTCAACGCCCCTTTCTAAGTCTCGCAACTGCAAATATGAATTGTAACAGATGTGTAAAACTAAGACCATGAGGGACAATGTCTTGCCGAAATAGAAAGAAAATATAGCTTTCCATGTAATTCCACCCTATTTAATGAACCAGATAAAGGGAAATAAGATTTATAAATACAAGAGATTTGGACAGGAAAATCAATTTTAAAATTAGCACCTGATGTTTCAGTAAATAATTAGTGAAGAATGGACAACAATTAACAAACAACTTCTGGAATGGAATTTTTTCCTGTTCAATTAGACAAACAGTCAAAAAGTAGATAATCAACTGCCATAAGTAGGAATAACATAAACAAAGAATACAACAATCTCCAAGTTCTAACGCACAGATACTATTCAGCTTTTGTTTCACTCCTCCCCTTCGTTTTTTTAAGTATGCTCATTTCTTTTATCTTTCATGCCATTTTTCCACTTCTAGATTTCTTATTGAAGGCAAGGATGTACTACTTATGTTATCTTAATTTTTAGTCTGTTTCAATTCCATCAAGTTTCTTGTTAAATATCCAAATATACTAGACTTGAAAGCTTCTGATCCAAAAAAAAGTGAAATACTTTCATCTTGCACTTAGTTTCAAATTAATGTCTAAATGCAGAATGCAATCCACCTTGTCTCGCCAACAAAAGCACAAACCAAACATATGGTATTTGGTAGCAGATTTAACACCTACAAATTTGTGAATATGACAAACTTGGTAATATCCTTTGATGAAAAAAAAAAAAAAAAAACTGGCATATGACCATCCATGTTCCTGATGGTCCTGACCCTTAACTACCCCTTTCTCTTCTCATCTTGGTGCTCCTCTCCAGGCTTCAGTTCTATATGATGCGACTCTGATTTGTTTGCAATTTTGTTACTTTTCTCTCTTCCTCTCATTCCCTCTCTGATATTTCCAATTCCACCTAAATAAACTACGCCTAAAATTATATCATAGCTCATTCAACTATTAATTCTAAAAGATATCAATGCTCTATTTTATAGTGTTTGAAAATGTGTATTACTCTGGTCAGGCAAACACTAGTATGCACCTCTCACTGAATGTGTTATAACAGAGGTCTAGCATTTTTTTTGGAGTATCATTAATTCGCTTTCTGACTTTGACTAAATTGGTTGAAAAGTTCATCCAACCAACAATTATCAAAGGAGTATTATCATAAAAGATGGAAGAAGAACCTGCTGATTGATAGGAGCTCCACCATAGGCAACCACTACTCGAACACCAGTCTGGAAAGAGAACTTTCTGGCCTCCTCGTATATCTGTGCTACCAAAAACTTATGTTAAGAGACCAACCAAATAAGGTAGCAACGGCTAGAAATACAAATAATAATAATAATAATATCATTGAAGCATTATAAAAAACAGGGTTTATGAAAAGAGGACTAAAACCCCAAAACTACATACTTGAACAGATAGCTCACGGGTTGGTGATAAAATCAAAGCAAGAGGGAGGGCAGTCTTTGATCCTCTTTGCCTCTGTCCTGGAGGTCCCCTCATGATTGCACTGATGATTGGAAAGCAGAAAGCCGCTGTCTTTCCTGATCCAGTCTGAGCACAGGCCATGAGGTCCCGGCCTGCAAGTGAAATGGGGATTGCATAGCGCTGGACGGGAGTTGGTTTCACATACCTGCACCGCCTGATGTTCTCATTTAGTGCGCCCCCTAAATCAATTTCAGCAAATGTGTTCACAGGTGGCGGCACATTCTCACCACTGGTCTCGACAGGGATGTCTTCATAAGCATCAAAATTGATCCCTAAATTTTCCTTGCTATCAAATGCAGCCTCAACGGTCTCATCATCATTCGAAAAAGGGTTCGTCTCATGTTCCTTCCTATCCCAACCACCACCTCTGGAGTGACAGCCAGTTCTTGCACTAGTAGATCCAGCACGAACCACATCCCGGACGGAACCACCACCCCGGCGGTTCCCACCGGTAGCAGGAGCAGCAGATGCCGATAGCTTTGATGGACCTCCTACTGGAGATGGAGCTGCTGGCGCTGCACAGGATTCAGTATTCACTAGACGGTTGCGAAGATGAGGAGGCACGTAGGCAGGGCGGCCACCACGGGAAGGGGCAGAAGAGGCGGTGACAACGTTGGCAGCGGAGGCGGAGGTCACGGCAACCGAGTTATCGGCGTCCGCAACTGCATCAGCCCATGACGTTCGCATAATTCAGCAAGCAAGTCCCAATCTTTCCAGCCCAAATCAATAAAAGTATCAGATCGACGCAACTATGGATCTAGATCCCCCACGATCGCGCCCTTTAAGCCACAAGTAACCCAACAGGAACAAAATTCTCGCAAAAACACTGACAAAAAGAAGTAGAAAAGAAGACGCAATCAGAGAAAGAACAAGCATTGGCCAAGAGGGACGAAGAGACTGCAACAGATAGCTCAATTAAGAAGGAACATACCAGCTGAGAAGCACTCGAACCGGAGCAGGGAAGTAGTCGTCGTCGGAAGTGGGTGAAAGAGAATCCCTAGTTTATTCAAGCCCAAAAATATAACAAAGCTCAAGCAAGCCTCATTCTTCTCTTCTTCTCCAAGGTATCCTCATTTTCACTGTCCCCCCTCAGAGTTTTAAAATCCAAAGTACACCTAAAACAAATAAATATTTATCTACAATTTATTTATTTTTATTTAGTATCAAGTGTCCGAACCTTCGGCCCTATTAATCTATAGAGATGATCAACCCTATTCCACAATCCTTTAGGGACGTCCTTTTAATAGTTGAGCCGGAAGAGGTTAGAACCCCAACAGATCTCCATCAACCATCTGAGTAAATTAAGAAAGTGCTCGTATCTTTTCATGGATCAGTTCAGACTCTGCAGTCGTGTCATCCTTGAAAGGCTGTCCAATGCTAAAATCGTACTTCATCCGCCAGATAAATTCCTACACAGAGGGTCGCCTCTACATATTTTTTAGAAATGTGTCACCGAACCGTGCCTCGAACTGTATTTTCTAGTGGAATGTCACATCACTTTTGCCACTGCACTGCACCGTGCCCTTGGAGGCATTTTATCTACAATTATTGATCCGATTAAATTTATTAAATCAAGATTATTATTACCAAAATAAACGGTGACAAAAGTGAAAAAGATGTTCCATGGAAGAACACGATTCGATTATCTACTGAGATAATGTTTGATGGTGAATTTTGAAAAATTCATGAGTATAATTTTCTATGCAAAAGTTTGCTTGGTGGATAAAGTAAAACTTCAACATTAGGGTGGAGTCTGGGCTGGGTTGGACCGCTTAAGACTTTGAAAACAAAAACAACAATTTCAAATTTTGATCTTATTAATTATTCTTTTGAATATTTTTATCACACTCGTGAGAAATGAAATTTATTAATTTACGATCCTCTTAGTTATAATTTGGGATGTTTGATTATTTCAGGACTATATTTAGGAAGATTTGTATATCCTAAAAGATTTTGGCCACTGAATTCATAATTTCATGTGATTTAATAACTATACTTGTATATGAATTATTAATCTCGATTTTATCATCGTAATCTTAATTAAATATTAATTTTCCCATACAATTAAGAAATAGTTTACTTACGAAACAAATTATCTAAACATAAAACATCTCCAGTTACATCCCTTCTGGATTTTATCACTTCGAATTATCAAAATTCATTTCTATGACACAAAACCTCCACGGCAAGCACAAAAGTGATCACGTGATATTTTTTTATTTATTTATTTATTAGCATAATAATAATAATAATAAAAAGCGAGTTCATGTGATGAACAATAGAGGAAGACGCTGTGATAACTTCTCAAACAATATAAAATAAGACAACTTTAAACAACAATAAGAGGGCAACATGTGTTTCATTAAAATATTTCAGATTTTTAAAAAAAAATTCTTATTATAATTTGTGAACGATAATAAGCGTAGAGCTGAAACAGGAAGAATGCATTGTTTGTAAAATAATATTTATTCGCAGTTTTGGATGCAATAAATTAAATGAGACAAGGACTTGTTGTTGACTCTAAAAACACTTATTTTTAGAAAAAATAATTTTAAAATTTATTTCTATAATAAAGATTAAATTTTAAAATGTTTTTGAAATTAAATTACGGAGGGAAATTCCACGTAAAATGCGCCAATAAAAAATAGGAAAATTTTGGGGGGGGAAAAAATAGGAAGTAAATAATTAATTACAGAAAGTCTCCACTGACCTCTAAAATGGCATCTTTTTCGGCTCTTCCCTTTGCCGCCCCACGATTTCTTCCTCCGCCTTCTCTCCCATCGGTTTCTTGCCCTAACGCACTCGGAGCCAGCGATCGGGAATTGGGGGGGTTTCCCTTCTTCTCGGTTCCTGATCCGGTGCCCGGCCGGCGTGGAACCTACGATGAGGCGATCGACTAAGGTGGAGGCGGCGCTCTCGCTTGGCCGGAAGCGATCGCTGCAGGCACTCCTCGTCGCGGCCCTTCTTTACGTCGCGCTTCTTATCTTAGAGGTTCCTTTTTTGTCCATCGGGATTCCCCCTGTTCAGTCGTCCTCCAGGTATGCTGCTGCCGGGTTCCTCGGCGGCGACGGTGTGACCCTCTCCCTCAACCTCGGAGAGGAGGACTTGGCCGCGCGGGTTCGTCCTTCTCGCCGAACGCACCGCCTTGATGACTCGGCCCGTGGACCCGCCGACTTCCGTTTCTCATCTGTCCGGGGAAGAACGCTGTCGGTGTCGGGGCTCAATTTCCTCCTCAATGTTACTGCTGCTGGCCGGGGGCCGACCTCAGGGCTTCACAAGTCTGCGAGGGACGCGTGGGAGGTGGGGCATAAGCTGCTCAAGGAGCTAAAAGGGGCGCCTTTGAAGGGACCTGAGGTCACGAAGGAGGAGAACCGGACGGAAGAGAGATGCCCGCACTCGATCATACTCTCCGGTGAAGAGTTCCTTCAAAGGGAGAACGTCATGGTGCTCCCCTGTGGATTAACGTTGGGTTCGCACATAACCCTTGTTGCAAAACCGTACCAAGCTCATGCGGAGTATGATCCTAAAATTTCGATCCTGGGCGAAGGGGAGAAGGAGATCATGGTGTCTCAGTTCATGATGGAGCTGCAGGGGCTTAAGACAGTAGATGGGGAAGATCCGCCTAGGATTCTCCATTTTAACCCTCGGCTGAAGGGAGATTGGAGTGGAAAGCCGGTTATTGAGCAGAATACTTGCTACCGCATGCAGTGGGGATCAGCCCAACGGTGCGAGGGTTGGAAGTCCACGGCTGGCGATGAAACCGGTAGGTCACCTTGAAGATGCTTCTTATGATCTCTTGGATATTATTTGGATTTGACATGAGCTATGCTATCAAAGACTGTTATATCTGGGAGGCTCCTATGATTTGTTATTTCCTAAAAGAAAACATATTAGTATGTGATTATAGCGATCAAAAAGCCCTTTAGCAATTTGTAACACAACTCCCTCTGAGCATTCCACAAATGACAGCGCCAGATCGTTCTCAACATGCCCATTGCTTATTCCAACCGCCCTAATCGATTCCCATGCCCCAGCCTCCATCAACCCTGAGGAGGTTATATCCATCCCTTCATTGTAGGTATCACCTTAGAACTCAGGTCTTCCTCAAAGCTATGGATGCTACCATTGTTTCTGATGAAGAACTTGTGAAATAGGTCTTAAAGCAATCTAGGTGCTCATTCCCATGCAAGAAAATTGGGGCGTGCAAGAATTTTTCTTTTATTTGCATCCACTCCAACGTTGTCTAGTTGTGGTAGATGACTTACGAAGGATGTGACCTTGTACTGTGTCTTTCTGATTTCCTACCTCCTTGGCTATCCTTTAAAGCAAACAAGATGCATGGTTTTCCGAATCTGTGTCTCCTTGTTCATCCATCCTTTGGAAACAAACCTTCCTATGGACGTTCATGCGACCATACTTTCTTTCTATTTAAGCACAAAAATGTGTTTTATTTACTTAAATTGGATTTTGTTAACCTGCTTGTTTGCTGGCTACTGTTGCAGTTGATGGGCTATTGCAATGCGAAAAGTGGATACGCGAGGATGACAACAAGATGGAGGAGTCAACGGCGACATGGTGGTTAAACCGATTAATTGGTCGGACAAATAAGATTTCATTGGACTGGCCATATCCATTTGTGGAAGAGAAGTTGTTTGTTCTCACACTTAGTGCTGGATTGGAAGGTTATCATATCAACGTTGATGGAAGACATGTGACCTCTTTTCCTTATCGAACCGTAAGTTTCACTTGCTAATTCCCCATATTTTGTCTGGTCGGGACTCGATATTGTGATAGAGAATTAACCTTATTGTATGTGCTCTCTGTAGGCTTATGTTCTTGAAGATGCAACTGGTTTGTCAGTGAAAGGGGACATTCATGTCCATTCCATTTTTGCTGGCTCATTGCCAACTTCACATCCTAGCTTTGCTCCACAGAAGAGCCTAGAAATGTCAGAAGAATGGCAAGCACTGCCACTTCCTGATGGGCCAGTTGAACTTTTCATTGGCATCCTTTCTGCAGGCAACCATTTTGCAGAGCGGATGGCTGTTAGAAAATCATGGATGCGTACTGTTAGAGAATCTTCCAATGTTGTGGCTCGGTTTTTTGTCGCTCTGGTAAACTCCAAGATGATGTTTCATGCATTTTCAGTTCTTTTTATTTTCAACTAATATAATCATGGTTAAACAGCATGGAAGGAAGGAAGTGAATACTGAGTTGAAGAAAGAGGCTGAGTTCTTTGGTGACATAGTTATAGTTCCTTTTCTAGATAGCTATGATCTTGTTGTTCTCAAGACTGTTGCCATATGTGAATATGGGGTTCGTATTGACTATTTCCTATCTTATATCAATTCGTATCTCTGATTTTTTTTGTTTTTGCTCTATCAATGCATATACTTTGACTGCCGATTTTGATGCTGTTTCCTCTTTCTCCAATAGGTCCGTTCTATTTCTGCCCGCTATATAATGAAATGTGATGATGATACATTTGTCAGAGTTGATTCAGTGATCAATGAAGTTAAGAAAGTTCCTAGTGATAAAAGCCTATATATTGGTAACATAAACTATCACCACAAACCGCTACGGGAAGGGAAATGGGCAGTCACATATGAGGTAACAAATATGTTTGAAGTGCAACTACGATGCCATAAACTGTTTATTGTAGTATTCCAGTATGATTGGAAAGATTTGATTGAATGTTTTTTTTTTCCTGTTCTGTGATATTTTCATATTTTTCATTTATTTCGTCTTCTATTGATTGTTTTATATATTCTGCAAGTTAAGACCTATGACCATTGAATCTTACTTCCTGGAGGATGAAATTAGTCTCTTTATCTGTGTTCAATTGTAGGACAAATGCTAAACTTTTGGTGGTTGTTGCTGGGTAGTAGCGCTTACTTTGATTGATTTGGATTTTTATGTTAATTGCTTTGTTTACATGAACCCTGTTTTTTTTTTGCTTGCCCTTTGGTCCACCTAATTATATGAAAACACCTTTGCAAGGGTAGGCATCCTCTACGCTCAGGAATGCTAGAAGAAACTAGTTTGATCAATTTCGTCATTTAGAAATGCACACAACCACTAATGACTATTTGATATTGGCTAGCAAACTTTCCTGAGTAGAAAAGTATCAAAGGAATTGTTTCCGGGTACAAGGTGCATGTTGTTATGCTTCCACTCTGACTCTATGACTTAAACAACATTTAATCCTAGCATCTGTGAAAGGGTCTTTGTTTCTGTCCAATCTAAGCTGTCAAGCTAATGTATTGCCACTAGTCTCCCTATTTTTATCTTAATAATAACAGAGGATACTAATGGAAGAAATATCATGCAACATCAAAACCAAACCGGGGAAGTATCCAGGAACTCGAACGAAATTGACGAAGAGAGAATAAAACCTCAACCATCGAAACAAGAATTGGAGGCAAATTTATTAATTAAAAAACTCGACCTAATACATGAGATTCGATCTCTTTTTTATAAACTAACAATAAGACTCATTTTTTATCCAAATAAAAATTATAACTAAAAAATAATTTTCTGTTTATTCTAGGAAATATACCAACTAATGAAAGCTTTGAACTTTTTCAACTATTGATTTAAAATGCTGAATGCGTTGCTATCCCTGAAGTGATTGTTTCTGTTTGTTTATTCTTATTAACCACATTCCTTACCTGGTTTGAACTACCAGTTAGAATTATGATCCTCCATTGCAGGAATGGCCCGAAGAGGATTATCCACCCTATGCTAATGGTCCTGGATATGTTGTATCATCTGATATTGCTCATTTCATCATTTATAATTTTGAGAAGCACAAATTAAGGGTAAGCACAATTCTGTGTCTTTTGGTGATTTGTTTTTAGTTTAGTTTAGCATTAACAGTAATAATAAAATTGTTTAGGACAGCCTATAAGTTGCTAACATATTTTTCAAAAGAAATTTCAGAACTACGATACTTGCAAAAAAAAGAGAAGGTAATGAAATAGAAATGAAAGATTAAGATAGATATGCATAGTTACTAAAAATGATAAAATTTAAAATATCAGTCAATGGAGTAAAAAAAATGAATTTGAATATTATTGGGGAAATAGTCTTGCATAAAAACCATATGACATTGTGTAGTTGAATTCAATAGTTGTAACAAAAATGTCTTCATCCTCTTCCTATATAATGTTGGAACCATGATATGATGCATGATCTTCAAATTTAAAACGGATGCAGTTGTTCAAAATGGAAGATGTGAGCATGGGCATGTGGGTCGAACGGTTCAATAACTCCAGATCAGTTGAATACGTTCACAGCGTCAAGTTCTGCCAGTTCGGATGCATAGACGGTTACTACACTGCACATTACCAGTCTCCAAGGCAAATGACATGCATGTGGGATAAATTGCAAGCAGGAAAGCCACAGTGCTGTAACATGAGATGACATCAAAGACATGCAACGAGGGGGGAAAACAAAATCAGCAGTCATTTAAGTAGCATTTCCCACGTCCCCCATGTTGGTGTCATGCCGCTTAACAAAATTCTTTCATTGTTTCTTTTGTGCTCATGTTGGCAGAAAAGGCTAGTTAGTGATGGAAAAGCTACCTTGCCCAAGACATGAAAGGATCAGCACGCAGCTGATTCTGCTGGAAGTTGCAGCCATAAGGTTAAACACCCTGCGGCCTCTCCAGTCTCCATAAGTTTTGTTGTGTGAGCTCTGTGAAAAATGCCATGGCACAGAATCACATCTTCACACTGTGCTTGCCGATCGTATCTAACAACAGGAGGCTTGTACATGGTCGAACTTGCATCGTGTTTTTGTTTTTTGTTTTTGCTGCTGCTAACTAATGAACCGACCGCTAAGCAACAATTTTGTGAATAACCAACAAATTTTGATGCATTTAATTTATCAACATGACTAGGCTTCATTAACTGCAATGACTAATTGATTAAGCTGAATTCCAAATCGAAGGAATAGACTCTCCTTGTGTATTATGAGCGAGCACGACAGCAAGAAGGAATGATAACCAAGCACAAAAATGTAGATAATCTAGATCGGGACCAGGGAGCTCACTATATCCGTCCTCGACGAGGTAATTGAAGGTATGGCCATCAAAGTTGTGGGTTGCCTTGTTGTTGCTGGAAGGGAACCTCTGCAGGCACTGGGCGGCGATGCCGTTGAAGTTGCCGGTGAACTCCGCCAGGACTTCCGTCCCGCGCGCCACGAAGCTGTAGATCAACGACTGCTGCCCCATCTCGCCACCGCAGTCCGCAAACCCTAATCCTGGACGATCGATAGAGGGGGGCGGGAGAAGAAAGTCGGAGACCAAAATCGCATCTTTCGCTTGCCGTTCAAGCAAAAGATCGACTTGATATTGGATTTGAAGACAGAGGACTAATTTGCTGAAATGAAAGGTCCTGAATGAAAATACCTAGAATCCGGCTTAATACGAGCCGAACCGCACTATGCGACCATCGCAGGCGTCGCCGAGTACAAAATGGGGGTCGCAAGGTCCGGCGGAGCCGATATTGGATTTGAAGCAATTGCCCGCGGCGAACACCAAGTGCAGATAAAGGGAGAGAGAGAGAGAGAGAGAGAGGAGATGCTGCCGGAGGCGTGAGGAGGAGATCATCGCCGGCATTTACCACAAGTACGCCCGTGCTACTTTCGTTTTTTTTCCATGCAATGTGGATTCGTTAAAGATTTACTCCTTATGATTTAGCTACTTCGTAATGGAAAAAGCTCGTTTTCTGTGTTCCTGCTGCATTTTTGCAATTGCATCACACAGATTTAGTTTTTGAATGAAATCGAAAAGTTAGGGTTCTTGAGCACAAATAGATAAACAAGCTCAACAAAAAGATGTAGCTCGTAAGATGAGGTTATGCTACCTTCTCATAAACCTAAGCAAGCATCACACTTTGCTCGATGCTTTGAACTGGGTGTTCTTTCACTATCCATGAAAGTGGCTGATGAGTAAAGTTATCAAGCCGAATT